>JAZGTK010021402.1:0-10635 GCA_036877625.1 Ambastaia sidthimunki
TTGTTTTATGCTGAACTTACGCGTAAACAAAAGTTGATCTAACTTTTCGCGTGACTCCGACAGTTTCAGTTTGAGCTGAAGAACAAAAGCTGCTGACGGCCTGACAGTCGCGCACAAACCACAGCGCGAGCCGCTGGAAATTCACTCCACAATATTTTATAAAATAAACATGACAATAATACTGGATACTACTTACACAAACAGCGAGCAGCACGTCTCCTTGTACTGGCGAATCATTCAGATCTGCTTCATCCCGCCGCCGCTCACCGCACCGCTGCCGCTCGAGACCGGAGAACGAACAACACACGAGCACAGGGGGGGGCGCAGAATTACAGTACAGCCAAAAGCACACAAAAACACGCCCCTGACACATTTACCGAATGAGAGGACAATTATTTTATATACATGAATTTATAATTATAATCATACTGGATGAGTTTTTATAAATAGTTAATAATGAATGTAAGACCCCCCCAGAATGGAATCACCCAACATCACGTCATGCGGCGCGTTGTCTCAGACGCTAGTGAAAGCAGAAAGTTAGATCGCCACGTTAGTGTTTACATCAACTTAATTAATGAACAGGAATAACGTGCACAAGGTCTCATTAATAAACAGTGACCATTGCTATCATTGCTAAGGGAAAACACATTTATAAGTTACACTTGTAAAAGGTAATATTACCTTGGTGATGGCAGCGATGGTATCGAACTAAACAGTACAGTGTCAGTAAAGTGTTCTTGTGTATGCGTATTCTGTCTGCCATTCACTTAAACTACAAACGAAACATATATCCATTTGCTTAAACATGATAACATTTTAAGTGTATTCTCTTGCCACGATAAAGTAAACATGCAAACCAAAGCATACAACACACAAACACAACAAATGAAAGTGGAAAAAAAGTCTCAGTATGTTCATTATGAAAACTTAACTGTTATTTGGTCTAAAACTGGTTAAGCTCAGTTCTTGGAAAATTTCACACCTTGAGTGGTTAACCAGGTTTCAGTCCGTTTTGTTGTAAAGGAAAGTTTCCACTCTGAGAATCTGCAGCCCCGCCTACAGGCAGATACTGCACACAGCATGTTTTAACATGGGTTTAATATTATTTGTAGTTTTACGTTAAGAGATTTACAGTAAAAGATTTACATTTGTAATACGGTATAAACGTATACAAGAAATACAAACATGTATGAAAAGGTGGCGCTTCCCTTCATATAGTGTGACAATATATATCAGACTAAAACAAAGTTACATGAAATCTGTTAAAGTGAATCTTTTCTCCTGAGCAATAACAGTGAAAATGTTCAACAGTTTTTTTTGTAGTCAAAACTTTATGGTTTTGTGTCTTTCGTATATAGAAAGATTCTTCCAACAATAAAGCTGCTGTGAGAAATATTCACTCTAAAGAATGACAACCAGTCTGTGGAGTGTAACAGAAAATTTTATCTTGATATAAAACAAACACTGCTGAGATGATATTAGTTCCACTTCACACATGATCGGAAAACATTCTGAGCTTTAATAATAATGATGTCTGCAGGAAATATTTCTGTGCTCAGAGGAACACATGACACAGCTAAAGCTACTTGATTTTACATCATTCTGTTTCTATGGGCTGAGAAAGATTCTGTAAGACTTGTTTGTTGTGTTTGATTGTACAGCTGTTACTGCACTGTGAATGTCACAGGTGTTTGAATGAAAATACATTACATTACAGTGTGAACCCCCAGATGCCCTGAAAATTTAGCTGAACATGCTAGAAGTCTTGTAAAAATGAGCCCTAAGTTCAAGCCACATTACAGTTACCAAATTGACATCTAAACCTAAAGTGTGAACTGCACATATTATATTATATCTGTCAAAGTACCAGCATTTTTAATCTAAATGCACACATAAATGCCAAAACGCAGTTTGGATCAGCGTTGTCTGCTCTGTTTGTTTTCAAGGTCTGACTTGTCACTCTCCTGGTCTATATTCATGTAAGCTTGTACGGATCTCCAAAGCGCTCTAATGTTCCCCTCGCCGAAACCTGTGGCTCCCCTTCGTTCAATGAGCTCCAGGAAAAAGGTGTCCTCTTCAAAGATTGGTTTGGTGAATACCTGGAGCAGATACCTGTGATCAAAACAAAAAGCTATCAGTATACAATCAGAAAAACATGATTTTCACCCATAAACAATCTGTGATCTCTGTTCAGACAGTTGTACCGTTGGTCGGGCACGCTTGTGTTGTCTGTGTGTGTGTGGATGTCGGTGTCCAGGAGGATTCCGTACTGACTCAGTATGTGAGGATCGTGACCTGCTTCCACAATCTCCTTCTGCTTCCCGACCTAAAAACACACAGCAGGTCACAGTTCTAACAGAATCAGCACAGGAGGTAGAATCTTTAATATTTTTCATTCAATTGATCATAACTGGATACTCAACAGCATCCATCTGAATGCACAAAACACACAGACCTCAGTGTAGTATGAAGGAGGGGGGGTGAAGAACTGCACTCCAGCCTGGCACAGTGTATGAGCTGTGGAGACAATGTCCTCAGTGTAGAGTCCAATGTGCTGGATACCTGCACCTTTGTGCTGACCAAGAAATGTGTCCACCTGGTTCCTGCCTGAAAGAAAGCACAACCCTAAAATTGAAAGTTCTGGTCCTTGATGCTTACTGGTCAAGCCAGTTGTGCTAAAAAAAAACATAAAATGGTGACAGTTAAAGTTAGGGTTAGCCTATTTTGGATCAGTCCAATTTTAGAGAGAAAACCACCTACCCTGCCTTTAAGACACCATAGAGATCCAATGTTTATTCAAATGAACAATGGGAGTTTATACTGCATTAAGATCATTATACTGTAAATAAGATGGGAACATAAACATAAAGGCATTGTAAAATACACAATGAGATCAACAGAGTTCTTCTACCTTGTTCAGGCAGAGACTCTGCCATCACAAACTTGCAGTTTCTCTGTTTTCTGTCTGTGAAGGGAAACTGGAGTCCAGACTCACTACATTTCCAAAAATCCATAGCGGTCAGACGCAGACCAATGCCATCATGGTTCAGTACATATCCCTCATCCACATGTTCATTCCTGTGCAGGGACAACATTAACATTCATGTGCGATGAATGTTTCTATATAACACATCTAGATTAAATTCATCCAAAACGACTTAGTGCACTTAAGGGTCAGGCATTATTTCTGCCATAAAAGCGTTGAGTTTTATAAGCATCAAACTGCAGGACAGATACCTGTCAATGAAGAACCTCTCGAAGCCAAAGTTCCTCTCGTACCAGCGGGTGATGTCTGGCGTGCTTCTCCGGGGACAGGCGTAGGTGATGTGGTCAAAATGACTGATCGCACACTGTGAACTGTCTGCAGTCTGCGTGTCCGTTCCGACCTGATGGAAGCCAGGCAGAAAGACGCCCTGGTACTGAGACGTGTCTATGAGAGTGTGACATACATTACCCACTACAGACCTGACGATGGAGTAGGTGACCTGCCCTCTGTCATCAGAAACTTTAGTGGGCGGCATGAGAAACTCACAGCCCTGATCACGCAGCGCCCTGGACGAGCTCTCCACATCTGCCACCTCAAAACACACATTACACACAGTATCCACTGGGTAGTGCGTCTGGGCTTCGTACAGATACTTAAAGTGCTGGTGACGTGTGGCTGTGACAGAACCCCAGACACGTGACTGATGTCCATTCAACCTCTGCGCTGCGTTCGCCCTCTCGTTCACCACAAACACAGCCGATCCTCTGCGGACCGCCAGCTGCTTTGCCCGGTCGGTCAGTCGGGCCGCAAACACGTCAAACTGAAACCGGGACACGAGCTCATGAGCAACTTTGTCCACGTTAGACACATGCAGTGAAATGTGATGCAGCCGGTTCAAGTAAGCCGCCATATTGGCTGACGTCACGCAAGGGCGTAAAAGTCATATTCATATGCAGATTTAAAGGAATATGCACAAATCTATCTAACGTACGTACGTACGTATCTAAAATACGTACGTGACATTGCAGGTATTACTAGAGTAGAGTAACAATACAACAAATAAAATAATATTATCAATAGAATCATAAGAATATACAATGTTTAATAGAAGCGTTAATAGAAGGGCGGGAGTTTTCTCTGTCACGTTGACTGAATCTGTCCAATCAGCAGCGGCGTTTTCACCGTCAGCTTCTCCATTAAATCCTCACCTAATATTCAGCTATTAAAACACTCACCCTAACCCAGCAACTAAACAACAGGATGGAAGTCGAATAAACAGTTTTTATTGATTACTATAATTACTGAGGTGATTAAAGAGCTGCACTCTCAAAAACTACAGTCTTCATGCTGTTATTTTTAATACTCCTTAAAGCACTGACAATTGAAAGTTACTTTTGATCATTTTCTCTCAGAGCAAAGCAACAGTATTAATGTTATTATTGATAGTAATTTCTCAGAACACATTATTAATATCATTATTGGTTCTCATCTGTCACAGTATTGTGTATATATTGTTGATGCTTACTGACTGTATTAATCTTACTGATAGTCCTTTACTTTTATGTTGTAAAGTTTGATTCCTGTTTCCTCCATGTAAATGTGTGTGAGCACTGATCCATCACATAAGTAGTGTGTGAAGTGGTCATGTGGGTATAGCACATACTGTATGAGAACTGGCCTTCTGCCATCAAATGTGCCGGGCGCAGTGGAAGCATCATAACGTGCTGCGGTTCCCAAAAGAACCGGCGACTGGCTGGAAACAACCTCCTCATCTGACCCCAGCGCCTGGACTCTTGGAGGTCCTGCGACCATGGAACCCTGTAATAAATACAACGAACTCAACACGCCAGACCTGCTTAGCCTGCACGTATGAAAACTGGCCCAAATCCTCTCACCGTTTGCGTGTGACCACCTTAGACCTATAATGCAATACATATTGTATCAAAGCAGCTAAACAAAGAATAGTGCTCTTAAAGTCCTTCAGCAAACAGGCCATATGTGAAACAAATGTGAAACAATTGTTTAAGATATTTTCCCACAGACTTTAAACATTTATAGGAGTATTTGAACTGGATATAATGCAAGTTTGCATTGGCCACTGCTTTGAAAATCAAAAAGCAGATACAGGCAACACAAAATGAATCCCGGCTCCTGACGATACACTGAGATCTTATAAAGTGAAATGATCAGTCTGTGCAGGAACATCATTTACAACATTATCACCGGTAATTTATAAAGATCCCAATCGCACCTGAAACACGAGCTTTCTGTTGCGTTAATGATATGCGCATTAAGAGGTCCCTTTTTACAAGGTGTTTAAACAGAAACTTCACTGCTATGACAGAAAATACTGCCACAGTAAAAGACGTGATAAAAAAATCTGTAGAAACGGACACAGAGACGACTGTCAGAACTACTTTTTTTATTGGAACTGGAAACTAAACGTTCAGCTCATATAAACAACAATCATAAAACAACCCTGTTCTCATCTTTCTCTCTGACAAACAAAAAAAGACACAAAAAAGCGTCAAACTTTACTATTTTCACATCAGTGATTCTCAGCTGGTTTTGAATCTAGTCTCAAGTTGTCACTCAAAACATCAACACAACACACTAAAACTCATACAAGAAAAAACAAAAAAGTCCCAATTGATATGTATTACAACAATGAACTAAATGGAAAATTAACATGACACAAACAAAACAGAACAACTAATAATTATGTTTTTTAAGCATTTCAACCCAAACCCTAATTTTAAAGGTTTCAGTGCAAAAAATACATTGAATGGGAACAAACCATTATCATCCAGTTAAAAAAACAAGGGAACCTGTGTTTAATGTAATGGGGGTTGTTTTTATTTTAATGTTGTTTTGTGATTTTTCATTATTTGCATTCAGCATCGTTCTTCAATGCTTTCCACACCAGTTAAGAATCTCTGCTTTAATAAAATCATTTATCTAGACAATAAACACCTACAAGACTTGCAAAAACTTTTGTTTTTAAATTATTAGCCCTGAAACATCACCATGAGATGTCACTTACTAACATAAGTCAAACAGGAATAGGCAAAAGCAAATATGCAGACTTCATTTGACTATTTTTAGGGAAATTTAGGACATAAAATGACAAAATTAAAAATGCACTTTTCCTGAGTCATATGGTAGAATAGAGCTGAAGGAGAACACAACTTACAAACTCCCCGAATATTAAATATGAAAAGACCTTCATCTGCTAAACAAAAAACATTAACTTTATTCAACTGTGCTTCTGTTTAGCAAACAATGATCAAGAATAAAACAAGCATGTATGAGAAAAAAAACTATATTTTGTTACACTCTGCCTGGGTACTGAGGCAAATCAGAGAATCAATCAAGCAATCAATTAATCTAATGTCTGTCTTGGATACTACAAACAAACTTAATAAATAAAGTGAATTTGATTCAATTAGCATGCTTGTGTCTAAAGAGAGCCTCTGTGCAGCCATGATCCTCCAGGACAATGTAAAGAAATAATAATGAGATATATAAAATAAATAAATGAGACACATATAAAGACAAAATAAATGAGATATGTGACTGATCACAGCCCAGCATTAGTGTGTGTGTGGGGTGCTGTTGCTCTGTCACACTCTGCTTTTTATTTGGTGACTGTGTTTGTGATGGGCAGCTGTCCAAGGGCAGTGATTGGGCTGCTGGCGGCCCATCCAAACTGATGACACCTACAACACATTTGAACCATTTCCATAAATGGACTGGCATGTGAAGGCTTGTACCTCTCTCAATGGTTTATAAGAGGGTAATGTATTCAGACAGCCTATTAAAACAGTATGTGCTTCTGAGACAGAAACAATTAATGAGATAGTTGACAGGTATCATAATAAGCAAGATTTGCCCTTCCAGCTTACATGGAGATGGCACTTAGAAAGAAGAGTTTATTGTAATTATTGTAACAGCCACCTTCTATGCAGCAGACATTGTCAGGAAGAGAGAGAGAGAGGCATCTGATGTTGGTAATATTTACCTACTGTTCATTTAGGCATTGATTTTGTCTTGAGGGGCGGGGCCAGTAGTGATGGCTTGCAGTGATTGGTTGATCTGACTGTGTGAGAGAAGCAGACAGGGACAGACTCAGAGTTAAACTCATGTAATGTGATTGGGTGGGGGTAACAAAATGTGTTTACGCCCTTTTGTAGTGTAAATAGTGAGTGGCGTGTTCACGCTGCAGTTCTAACAACTGGAAGTGCACTTGAAGTACTCAGATGCACTTATTCGACTGGTAAAATCATGCACTTCATGCACTCAATGGCCGCAGTTTTGCTGATGTAGTGGAAGAGAGGACGATTACACTTCCATCTGATGGTGACTGAGGTCATGTTGGGCAACAGAGGAAAGACTGACATCAAAAATACAATGTACTAATAGTTTTTTTTATTTATCCTGTCTGGGAAAATGCTCATAAATACCTTTCTGAAATGCTGACACTAGATGGTAGTCTTAGTACACAGTGTACAGTACATCATTTACGTACAACAACTGTAATCTGAATACTGTGTAAAATTCTCATTTTCAGAACATCCTGTTATTGAGATAATTGAGTGAGTGTGTGTGTGTGTGTGAGTGTGAACAGCATAACAGTCATTATGTCCCCACAAAGCACACAAACCTAACGTGTGTGTGTGAGTGTAAGTGAGTGTGTGCGTGTGTGTGTGAGTGTAAGTGAGTGTGTGTGTGTGTGAGAGACCTGTACCTGTAGACAGCTCCATTGAGTTCGGGATGAACAGCCTGTTGGTCTGCCACACCCCACATCCCGGAGGACATGAAGAACTCTTTATTGACACAGTTCCTCAGACTGTCTGGAATACGACCTGAGAGGACAGCGTTTGAAATAAAAAAGTAATCTGACTGCACATTAGTTACACAGAACATGGACAGTTGTGGTCCTGGATGCTTATTGGTCAACACAAATATGCCAAGTTGTGTGTGTTTTGTTTGTTGATTGTGTGTATTATACCTGTGATGGCTCTGCGTATCTCTGTAGCTGCTGCTTCTCTCATCTCTAGAGATGCTTGTTCACTGTACCAGGCCGTGTGTGGAGTGCAGATCAAATTAGGGGCGTCTTTCAAAGCCCCCTGCACAAAACTACACACACACACACAATAAATTCCTATGCTCTGTGTGGCACATCTGTGTTCTGTTGTTTATTAACAAACATCAGGCATATTGGTTTTAATTAATTTTAATATTCATCTTTTCTGTTACAGTGTAATAGTTGCTGCATGCAATGCAGCACACGTTACAGTAAACTTACCATAATAAAGAGTATTTTATAATCCAGTCCTGTCAATCACTCACTTACTGTGGTAAGATGGTAAGACGGTGGTAAGATGCCTTGCTCAAGAGAATCAAACCGGTGACCTTCTGGTTATAAGTCTAAAGCTATAACCAGTAGGTCAGAACTGCCCCACAACGTTACTTTATAACATCGCATTATTGCTCTATTCTTATTTCTTGCTTCACTCAGACATTTGGGAGACTCTGTGCAAAACTGTTGCTCATCATGTTTTAGGATTGTATGAACCACTGTTAGTCACCCTAACTTGTGAAACAGAATAAAAACCTGTTGCTGGTAGTTGCCAATAATCATCTTGAATCTTCCTTTGATGTTTGTGTGTGTGTGAATGTCACCTGAATGGTTCGGCTTCATGAACATCTAAAGCAGCTCCTCGTATTCTGCCCTCTTTCAGAGCCTGAGCGAGAGCTTTCTCATCCACCAGACCCCCGCGTGCGGTGTTCACCAGGAACGCCCCCTGACGCATCTGTCACGCACACAGACACGCAGACACACACAGCCATACACGCGTACAGGCACACAGTTGCAGAATCAGATCACATGAGGACAGTTTCAGATGTGTGTAATAACTCTAGCAGGACAAAGTTCATTCAGACAGTTGAATTTATAAATCAGTCTGAAGAGCCTTTAAAGTGGCTTGACATGTACAGCTTGTTTTTCCTTCTGTCATTTCCTGCTCAAACAGAAAGCTTTTATTTACAAGCTAATTGTCAGTTTACATCACAGTTTTCAAGTAGAATTTGCTACTTGTTAATGGTATTTAAAACATTCTCATGATTCTCTCTTGATTTTTTTGATTATTGTCCATAATCTGCATCAGCCCCTTGAGTGTAAGATGTCATCAATTTTTAGCCCATTTTCTCATAACTGTAAATTTCTCATCTGCTGTAAATGTGGACAACTGTGTTTACCAGAAACAGTACAGTAGAGTAGACTATAGATGAGCTTAAAGCTAACAGACAACTACAAGCCACAAAGCTCACTTTGTCATTGGACCATTTTCCCAGAATTCCTTGCTTTGAATTTGCTTTTTTAATGTAAAATGTAATCACTGCTGTGGGTGTGTCTGTATGTGTGTACAGGGGTGTGGTACCTGTTTAATGGTGAAGTCATTAATAAGGTGATGATTATGTTCATTCAGGTTGCAGTGCAGTGACACACAGTCGCTCTGATACAACAAGTCCTGCAGCGTGTAAACACGCTGAACCCCAAGCGAGCGCTCCAGTCCGTCTTGCAGGTACGGATCGTAAAAGATCACGTTGAAGCCAAAGACTTTGGCCCTCACAGCGACAGCTTGACCTGAACGACCTTGCAGGAACACACAAACACTCACTTCACCTATTTCTCTGTTTGTTTGTCTGATAAAGTATTTACAATGTGTTCCTGTGTAGCTCAACTGGTAAAGCATTGTGTTAGCAGCACAAAAGGTCGTGGGTTTGATTCCCAGAGAACACACATATTGATCAAATGTACAATTTGAATGCACTGGAAGTCACTTTGGATTAAATGCATAAATGTAGGAAGGAATTACCTTACAGGATTCCTTACAGGAATTAACTGTAAAAACTCAAAACTCAAACTCAAAAACAAAAGCACTTCAAAAACACACATAAATGTTTATCAGGTCTGAGTGTATTTGTGTAGTTCTAACCAAAGCCAATGAGTCCAAGTGTTTCTCCACGGATGCGTGCGGCTCCTGATGCCACCTCACGAATGTGTTCGACGCTCTGGACTCGCGTTCCCTCCCTCAGCGCCTGATACAACCATGTGTTCCTTCGGTACAGATTCAGAATGTGACACAGTGTTGAGTCGGCCGTTTCCTCTATTGCTGCTGACGGGATATTACACACTGCAATACCTGTTTACACACACATTTAATTCAAAGTATCAGGTTTGTAAAATTCTGGCAGCATGAGTGTGTTTGTGTGAGTATGTGTGTGTGTGTGTGTACCTAGCTCTCCAGCTGCTTTGATGTCTATGTTATCATATCCGCTGCCAATACGAATAATAATTCTAAGAGCTTTAAATTTCTCCAAATCTTCTCTGGTCAGAGTTATTGTGTGATACATTAGAGCACCAACAGCCTCATTCAACACCTGAAACACATTAGAACACACACAACACAACATAAACTCAGTGACACATACACACACCACACAACCCCACTGTCACACACACACAACACGCATCATAAACCCAATGACCCACACACAACACAACCCCAGTGTCACACACATCATAAACCCAGTGACCCACACAACACACATCATAAACCCAGTGATACACACAAACACAT
>JAZGTK010021403.1:0-10635 GCA_036877625.1 Ambastaia sidthimunki
AAACTGAGGAAGGAAATCAGAGGAAGTGAAGTAGCTAATCAGGGAAACTGGCTTTAATGAGAGAACCATTGAGGACAGGTATTCATTACAGTAGAGGGACTTTTTAGCTTTAAATACACTCCTCTGAGCTGTGCAACACAACATTGTATCAGTGCTGTCTACACTGCTTATGCATTTATACATTTGGAAGACACTTTAATCAAAGCATCTAGCTAACAGGGAAGGTTCTCAAAATGTTGGCTAACACTCTCTTGAACTTCTCTCAAAGTTATCAAAGAATGTTATTTTGAAGGTTCTAGGAACTAATATTATTACTTGCATTTTTTAAATTCTCCTGACATTAACTGTTGTGTTAATTTAGTTAAGTGGAATGTTTTATATATAAAAGTTATATATATATATATATATAAGCTGCTTATATTTGCCAGACACTTTAATCAAAGCAACTTGTTGTGCTGTTTAACCTATACAGCATATTATGCATATTTGTGCAATCTCTGGAATAAAAACCAATGACCTTTGGTATCATTAGCACCATGCTCTACCAGTTGAGCTATGGGTGAGCTGGCTTTGCTTGCCTTTGTCTTGACCTCCAAAAATGTCCATCCTTAGCAGAAGATGCAGACATCTGTTGTAAGGAAACATTGATAGGGAAAACAGTGAGCAGTAATGATTTTCCTTTAGAACGATGTTGTAAAATATGAATGCGACTGAAAAAGAACTGGGCCAATAGGCGCTCCCTTGATAACTTCAAATTAGCCTGTCAGTGTCTTGTGGAACTATCTAGGCTCTGTGGAAATCTTGGAGGCTGCCTTCCTCGGTTTGGCAGTTTACATGAATATTGGGATCTGTAGCGCCACATATAATTTGCAAGGCCTTCAGAAAGCAAACTAAATTCTTTATATTCCCATTTTTAGCTGCACAATTGTGTGGAAGAAATGCATGTAGGAAAGAGAGAAGATCAATAATGTTACAGTCTGTAGGGTCCATAGAGGAGAACCTAAGCAACTCAGATATTTAAAAAGGATGTGGAACCCGTTTTAAATGGCCTTTTAAGGCAGAACTTGCTTCCATAGTCAGTTTATCACCACAGCAAATAAAAATGACCTACATATGGTTCTCTCTTTTCTTGGCCTTCAGAACTTTCAAACTTGGTCTGTATTTCAAAGAATTTGATTTGGTTTGGCTCACTCACACTCTGAAGGGGGTCACATATGTCCAAAATCTGGGTTTGCAATTACTGTCATACCATGCATGGCTAAGGTGCTGGCGTACCAGGGAAGGACCGAAGCCCTAGCTGAAAACACACTCTCCTAGCATTATTAATGAATAAACCAGAGACCATAGCTCAGCCAGATTGAAGAATCATCTCAGGAGAACTGAAGTGAATTTTTCAGAAATACAAATCTTTGAGAATCTCTGAGAATGTATAAAAATCAAACAAGCACAACATATTCCTACACATGCTAAACTGATATATTTAGTTTAAGTTGTATTTATTACTCTTTAGACTGCAATACTCCTGTTTTGGTCCAGAAAAAAAGCTTTTAAATTCAAATGATTGAGTTAGGATCTAGAGCACTGTAGAAAATCATGACAGCAAAGTAAGCTGCATTAAAGAAGCAAATAAAAAAGTACTTCGTAAAGTATTTTGAAACCCACGGTTTTCAGTCAGTCTTCCATCACTCCCTCAGCTGGCGCACATGAAGTTGCCTGATCTATTCGCAGTCACACTGGTTATCTGGAAATAATCATCTGGAGGAAAGACACACGCTCTAGAACATCAAGCCATCTTTGAATGGCTACAGGCAAAAAGGAAGGAACAGGAAATATCACGATTGGGACTTCTCAGATCGGATTTCCTGTCTGAGTCATGCAACGTGGGTAGTCCTGAGGAAACATAACTTTATGATGTGCAGTCCTTGGAAAAACACAAGGGGCTTGTCAAAACACCAGAATGTCTATAAAGGGTCAAAGGCCATTAGCTCTTTCATCCAATCAGAAAACTGTCCAATTTAATCAGACTTAAAGCCAGTAAAAGTGACAAATTGTTTATAATCATTTCATCAGTGGTTAAACTGCGGTACGAGTGCTCAAAGGTGGTCACCACATGACTTTTGGGAAATTTTGTGCTGAAGTACTAACAGTACTAAAATATATATATTTTATTTAAATTTTGTCCATGTTTTATTTTTAAAATACATTATTAAGAATCTAAAGGTCTAAACCACATACATGAATCCTAGCCATATAGTCCATGCACCATAATTCATTACTCCACACTGCTGAATATACCTAATTTTAGGTACCAGTATGTTTTTATTGCAAAAGATGGATTGCAAAACTTGAACTAGTTTGCAAAACAGTATGTTTGACCTGAAGTGCAAAACATCTAACTGTTAAGTGCTGTTTTAGTGCATGTGTGTTTTTTAAGATGCTCTGGTGGGGTCCGACCACAGATCCAGAGGAGTGCTGATATTAATCATTGTGGATTATGAAAATATGGCAGTATGTTGCTCACTGCCTAAATCTTGCATTTAGTAAAGGAAGCCCCACCTACTAATAGAATGAGCCAATCATCATTTGCTAAACACTAACGATTCTTTGGGGGAGGGGCTTTGTACAAAATGTTGCAAGGTACTGGACAGCCTTTGCGCATGCGCAGTACCTGAAGCGATCATGAAAGACTGCTTTTTATAGCACAATTTGAGCTTCAGAAACAATTTATGGTACAGTTAATGTCATGTTTAATAGTTAATATATTGTTTCATTGTAATCTCAGACAGCAATTTTAGAGATATCTGTCTTCCCCTATTCATGTAGATAGGACCTGGTCTTGCATGACTGAAATAGCAGCCAGAGATGTTGCAAAGATGGCCGCCAAGTGCGGAGACTGAAATTAATTTTCTCAATGCTGAAATAAATGAGAGGGAACATTGGTGGTCACTAGGTGGTCCCTACTGGAGATGCTCAGATATTTTTTCTTTTTTTAGACTAACTTAAGACAACTCACCAGAACTCCAAAATGGTCTGGTCCTACCATTTAACAGTTGCTTTCTAAATATACACTTTAGAGATAAACACATGCCTGTGTTTAAAGAATAACCCCTCAGACAAACCCCTCATTGAAAGTGAGGGTGAACTGCTTAATTGGCATTCTGCAACTCTGTGTAATAGCAGGGTGAGTTTGGGGCACTGACCACAGCTCTGCTTCAGAGCTACTAATCATAAACTCAGAGTGAAGGGAAAAAGCGAGGAACTTTTATTAGTTGTAATAAAATATTTTACAAACAGATAGCCAAGTGCTACATTTATGCCAAAGGTGTGTCAAATTCATTTCCAAATGCACGTCAAAACCAACTTCATCCTCAGAACATTAGAGTTAGAGATCATGAGAGTATCGTTTTCATAATACCACAAGGGAGATAACCGTTTAATCACAGGATCCTGCCGGGCACATTGCCGTACTTTGACATACATACGGTTGAAGAAAAGGAGGATATTTTATTGCTCCAAAATTGCTCTTTTAAAGCTCAGGAGATCTCAGTTGTGTTTTCATTTTTTCAAGTATTTTTTCATGTGCTTTCATTTCATTCAAGTATCGACCTAGTCTCAGATGTTTCATCTAAAATTGTTTAGGAAAAATAAATTAAGAAACAAGATAGTATAGCTAGATCTGGATCTTATATGTTTGAGTTTATGTTGACAACAATTTTGGCTTTTGATTGCAGGAAACTGAGTTCAGTCTGAGACATTGTTGAAATCTCTTCCGAATCTCTAGTGGAGACACGTGAGATTTATTGGTCTTTTCCCAGAAGAATTATCTGAGATATAGAAGACTTAAGCAAAAGTTTCCATTTGCTCTGCATTTAATCTCATTGCTGTCTGGGAGAAATAACTGAGATCTTAAATAGATCTCAACTGTGATTTTTCTTTCCTATTGTAGGATATCAAATGGGTGTTTAAATCCTAAGGCTTTTTGTTTTAGAATAATGTTTTAGATACCTGGATAACTTCAAATTTCTGATGGTAAATCAAAGTCAAGCATACCACGCAGAAAAAGTCCAAATATGAGCAAGTTTTGGAGCCTGTTTGAAAGCATTTGAAGAACTGATTAAAGCCATGTGAGGAACACTGAAAGGTATGAGATGGTATGACATAAGTGAATTGATGTAGCGTGTGGACGTGTTCTGCTATCAGCCCTGCAGACCTGCAACATGAGTTCAGCTAAGGACACTGTTTCGGACCAATAAATATAACTCGGCCATCTGACAGCGGCTACTATCCAAAGTAATTCTGCCGAGGAAACAAGGTAGTATGATGTTTCAAAAATACTGCCAGTTGCAGAAGAATGCGCTGACATGGCAGTCCAAACCTAAAATCATTTTCCAATGTACCATCTGTTGACAGAGGCGCTTTTAAAAACATCTCTAAATGTTTCCTTTTTATCTCCTCTGTCTCCAAAGCTAATCCCAGGGTTAATAGTATTAGCGCCCAAATAGCCATAAGTTGTGGTTTACATTCATTTATGCCCCTTCTGGATATGTTCCTGTTCCATTCTGAATTTTTGATAATGTGTCATTTTGTGATGCGTTATCTAACGTTCATTTTGAAACGCCTTTGCTTTAATCATTTTGTTTCGTTCATTGTAATTAGGGTAAATATGGAAAGTCATTAATCATATACCGCACGGGAAAACGCCAAATGTGTGATATTTTCCAGTTTCGATCAAATTGTCCAGGAAAACAGATGACTTCTACAGATGGAATTCTAAATCGATCCCATAGAAACGATCCTTTTGTTGTAGAACAAAAGTGAAGCGTTTACAACAGAATCAACTTTTTCAATGTTTTGTTAGACTTCTGACACGTACAATATAACAGCTTAATGGACTGAGCACAAGTGTATTACGCAAAAGGCACAGTCGAATAACATTGGACATGAAATGTAGCAAAGTTTCCAGTGATTGCATGAAATAAGGTACCCTGCGTAACAAATCATCTGGATAGATGAGTTTATATTCCATGTAATATATTTGTGAGCTAATAATTGGCATGTCATTTTAATAAGGACACAAATTATGGCCAATTTTTGACCTCAAACGCTCTGTGAATTTACAGCAGAGGTCTGATTTTACGACACTGTGAGGAGATCGTAAAAGCTAGCTGTTGAACTGAAGTTGTCAAAAGCTAGCTAGCAGGGCAATTTAGCTACATAATTTACTGGTACTTTTAAGTGCCTGGTTAATTTTCGATTCATAAAACAAACACCACAGGGCATCTGTGTCAATGACATCAGTGGGAAAGATTATATTAATTCAAAATAATAAAATAAAATTTCTGGTCACATATATTTATATATATATTTTAATTATCAAAATTACCAGTAAGCCAAGATCAAATCACTGTAAGTAAATTACAGTCATTGCCCTCTCAACTTAACTCATGTTTGCCGGTAAAGATTACGTGACTTTATGTCAACCATTGTATAACATAGCATTGAACACAGTATGGAAAAACTTACCAGTTTGGATATCTGTTTTCCATAGCTGTCTCTGCCAGCCCTAATGCTTCTGATTACCTCATGAGAGAATGCAATTCACCAAACCAAGCTATAACTGGACCCTGGGGGCATATGTGTTAAAGAAAAGCTTGGTTTTGGAGCCAAGAGAAATAGCTCGGCAATCAAGTTCATTTTTTACGATTTTGGGAAATGACCCCAGGAGGCAAAGCTCTGGGCACGATCAGGAATTGCAGTGGCTCAATTTGGGTGATGCACTGATACTCTTAAATGAAGGCTGTCTCAGGATTTTTTAACTCACAGTGAAAATGACTGATAATTGATAACACTTATGTGGCCTGTTTGGTTTTATGGCCCTGGGGCACCCGTTTACTCCTCTGCAGGGTCCCACAGTGGCTTTGTGACCCTGTGCGTCACAAACGGGCAACTTGGGCATTGTGGCGAAGCTGAAGTAAAAACAGCCAACCACCAAATTAGCTTTAAATGTCATGTCATGGAACCATGATGCAAAAGTTCGGTGCCCTACACTTTTTATTTGTGCACATGAGTAACAGCCATTATAAAGGTTGATTTCCAATGGAACCCCGTCCAGTAAAAACTCATAAGAAAACCACACTCTGCTGGAAATCCCAGAGGCCTGTCATAGCGGGCGTTCAAATGCATCCTGTTCTACTTTTCACACTTAGGTCACCCTGCCCTGGCACCCAGAACCAAATCCGGGATCATCTGTGCTCTATGTATTCTGCCCTTCTTGCCAAACACCACAAAAAACAGGTGATAGAATGAACAGAGATCTATAATGTGTGAAATAAGACAAATTAAGGACTGTGTAAACACACATACTGTAGAAGGCAAAAACGGTGGATTAAGTAGATATATTAGTATTAGTATATCATGTGTTGGTCCTTGACCTGTCACATGTCTGTAAGTATTGCTGGTGTTGCATTACAGTTCTTGGGCAGAAAGGCGCATGTTCATTTTTCCATCAACGGATCTAATTCTGACAGTTTGCACTGCAGCTTAGAAGACTCAGGAATTTCTTTATTTTCCATGTGGAAAGGCCGGCTCATGAAAGCCAATACTCCAGTGGAATACAACTCGTTAGGTCTGGCTTCTTTATATATGCCATGTGGCACTCTCTAAACCGACATGGTTCAATTCTAGCTGGACAGAACAGACCGGCCACCATGTTGAGTTTACGTGTGCTCGCTGATCCCCCCTCGCTGGCTGTACAAAATACCATAGTGTCCAGTATTTTCTCTCCAAATGAGCTTGAAGGTACATTCAAAATTTGCAACATGTGTAAACTATACTCAAAGGGCAGCGTTTCCTAAGATCTCTGGCACATGTCCGTTCGCTACAAAGGCAAACCGGCGACAGTGCCAGAAAGAGATTGGTGCTCTTGGATTGCATTGGTTGTGTTATGAATTTAGCAAATGATCTCCATCACGAAAGATCATAAAAACTTCTGCTTAAACAATTTCAGATCAAGGCTTTCATGTCAGATAAATGCCAGAAACGTCAGCACACATTCGCTTTGAAAACGGTTCAAAATTATGCCAACACTTTTAATAAGGTTTATATTAGTAGACTTCAGTCTAGCTGCTGTGTATTGAGTCTGAACTTCTAGTCACACTAAATTTACATGCTGGTCCAATGTGGTTTATAGGGGTTTGTGCTGGTCTGGTTGGTTGGCATGACCCCCATGAGCCCCTGCTGGTAAATACTGTAATTACATCTCATTCTAAAAAGTGTTTTTCTCCATTTGACTGCCATTCAGAATAAGCCATTTGTTCTAATGCTATTCTAACTTTGTTCCCAAACATATATATCAGTATCATTCTCATTTGCTTAAAAAGCTCTGTGGTCCCATAAGCAAATATTGCAAATTTAAATTACACCAGCATATCAGCATTCCATTCAAGAGATTAGCATCCACATATGTCTTTATGGAAGATAGGGACTACAAGGCCGAGTGAGACCATGCATAAAGAAGAGAAGGTGACAAGGGACTGTGGAATAAGGCTAGACACTAAAAGAAAACCTAAAGTAATGTACATGAATCAAGCATTAACCAATTCATAGCATACTATTTCTGTTCTAATAACCATAATGCACTGGAACAACTAACCAGAGACTACATAAAGGTTTTTTTTCTGTTGAGTGGGGTTTTCCACCAAGATTCCCGTAACCAATTCCAAAAACCTGGTGCCCAGAACTCAGCTGTGAACTCTCATCAGAGATCATTGTGAGTGTCCCTGTGGGCTACCCATCACCAATTCCTTCACAACGGTTGCTCAGCACCTCTGCTTTAGGCATTATGGGTGAACACTTGCATTGGAAAAGCAAGAAAATAAACATGATTTATTTCCTTAAACTGATTTTCATTATGTCCCAGTAACATCCAGTGAGGCCCCGTTGAGCAGTTCCACCAAACTGCTTAGAAGAAAAATAAATCTGTACACTGAGTCATCTATCTATCTATCTATCTATCTATCTATCTATCTATCTATCTATCTATCTATCTATCTATCTATCTATCTATCTATCCTCCATTTGTTTTGGAACAGTCAAGGAAAAAAAATGCTCTGTTTGCTTTGGAGTCAAAAAATCTTTTAAGATTAAAAGATGAATATGAGGCCAATGTAGAGAATGTCACATTTTTGGATATTTTTCACTGCTTTTCTGTCAGAGTCAGCTCCCTTGTCTTCATCTTGGCTTATGCGAGTTCTCACCGAACAAACACAACAGGACACAGCTGACCACTTAGAAACACAAATGTGAGCCAATTGTCCCAATACTTAGCTCACATTTGATAGAGGGATAAAACTCTGCTGTACATCTAAATTGGTAAAAGGTTTATGTATTAAAACAAAGCATTCTGTATCTATTCTATCTCTCCCACTGTTTATCACGAGAAAGATTTTTGTTTGAGGAAAGAATTGTTCGTTTTCATGCTCTTTTAAAAACGTTTGTACACACTAAAAACTGTCTGTGACTGCCCTCTAGTGCCCGAGACTGTTCAACAAATGGTGTGCGACACATTTTACGAAGGAATTTCAGAACAAAAACTTTTATTTTTTTTGTCATTCACACATTTACTTACAATTCAGCTATTTTAACTCTGCTAGCAGAGTTGTAGGTATTTCTTATAATCGTTCTTATAAAGCTCAGCTTGTCAGACATTACAGTACAACCAATATCTCAGTTATAGCTCCTGTATTTCAGCCCCTCCAGTAAAAGCCTTAAAATCCAGTACAGCAGTATGTTAAATGTTATAAATGTGATTAAACCAAACAGATGTTGGAATTTGGTTTTGCATTATTATATTTCTATTAAATGGAGTAGGAGAAAGCACTCAGAAATTCAGAAACATGCCCATTTTAATTCATTACACTACTCCAGACTTACTTTAATCAACCTTAAAATCCCACACCGACATTATAACAATAATCACCTTTTTAAAACCTCAGTTAGGCTTGGTTGGTTTTCATTGTTTATCCTTCAGTCTACACTTACTTCAACCATCTTCACATTTGTGTGTCACTTACAGATTTCCCTCATGCATCGATCAATCAAAAATACAAAGAACACCAGGATCTACATGATGTTCATAAATTAAATTTATAAAACTAAAATATGGAGGACAGAAACTGCAGATTACTTTGTTCCTGGCTTTGCAGCAGCCTGATTTGTTAAGGCCTGATTTTGACTGTTCCCCCCTGTGCTGGATTGGTCAGCATGAGACTGGCTCATAATGGACTGTTTTTTGGTGGACTGGTTGGTGATAGACTGACTTGCGGTTGAGTGGGAAGCTACAGACTGTGACGTGATGGATTTTGTGGTCTTAGCCTGCTTGAACGTGGTGTGAATGGTTTTCTTCCTCTTGACGTGGAGGATCTCCATGGCATCAGGATTGACTCCAGGCTGCTGGAACTCCTGTGTGGTTTCCGTCTCCTCTGTGCTGGATTGTTGTTGCTGATCCTGGAACTGCAGTTGTCTCTGGAGCATCTGAAACACAAGAAAGAGATGAGAGGATTAAAAGAGAAAGTCATTTTGTAGTACGAATGAGTATGAGATACAAACGACTACATGCAAAAGTACCAACAGTGTCTACATTTTACGATTAACTGTAGATAATTCGTGTTCTGACAGTCAGTGACAGCAATCAACACTCAGGAGAAAACTTGGCATTTTGGTGACATCTACACTGGACACGGTAAGTTACATAAAAGCAAGTCAAATATAGACGATTATATTTAATATTAATTGTTTATGTGTGTTTGTTAATATATTCAATAAAATGATACATTTATGTATTAATAATATTTAATAGTAATATTATTTATTGTACAAAACTTCTGATTTCGAACATTGTCTCACCATAAGTTCTTGGTACTTGTCGATTGCCTCTTCAGTGGTTACTCCTTCAGCAAGGCCCAGTTCTGCTGCCCGACGGGCCATTTCTACTTTATGAGAGCCTGGAGGGGTCCAGCCCGCACCTTTAATCCAGTTCAGATCTGACTTGTAGTTCACCTGCAACCATTAAGACCTTAAACTTTATTATATGAGGACAACTGTAATCACTTAGCATCTGTACAATGTTGTATTCTGGGAAATGTTTACTACCAAGTCACTGAAAGACGATTATTATATATGCAAATGGTAAACAGTTTGTTTTGCCATGATCTTCAGGGCTGATAAACATCTAAACATCAGCATACAATGACCTCAACACAGTTATTCATAACAAAACAAGCCCAAACTCCGCTCTTACATCACTCTGCAGTTTGTAGGCCTGTTTAGCGTGCTTGACATTGAGCTGATCAGGATCACAGGTGTAGTCATGGAGATGTTGGCGATAGTTTTGGTTGCTGATTTGAGCCTGGCTCTTCTTAGCTTGCAGGAATGACGGCTGGTCAGCATGCATCTTAAACTGAGAGCGTGTCTCCTGGAACTGCTTCCTGTACTCGTTGTCGCTCTGGAGTTTCCCCACAGCCAGCGAGTGTCTCATCTTGGGGTCGTCCTCAACGCTAAGAAGACCCACCTGGTGGCCCTTATCCTTCACAAATGCCTCCTTATAGCGGAACTGAGACAAGAACGATACAAATACAT
>JAZGTK010021404.1:0-10635 GCA_036877625.1 Ambastaia sidthimunki
ATTGATCTTTATTCCGTATGAGATATTTGTTTGTGCTTGCTAGTTATTAGTTGGCTATTTTTATCTATTGTTTTAAAATGTGAAGATCTACAGGGATGTGTCAGGATGTCACTTCAGTAAACAGAACTACAGTGTGCAGGCAACAGTCTTTTCAAGTATTTCTCACTTAATGAGAAGCTCGGGTGTAGCATCATGAACGTCTCTCATTCCTCTCATAAATCTCTTGTTTATGAGCGCATTACAAACAGACTGAAGGTTCACGTCAGTCACACTGTAAAAATACGCTTTGTTTTTCATAGGCTGCCCCTCGTGTTTTTTGAGAGCTTTTGAGATGTTTTCCAGTAACGAGATCACATTTTTATGGGTCAGCTCTTGTATTGGAGGGCAGTAGCTTATCTTGCTCTTAAAAGTTCACAGCGTTTCTACAGGCAGACTTGTTATCGTTTTCTCATGGTGGCTGTTGCTAGATTCAGTGGCTGTGACTGGCTAGGAATGAGAATTTTAAGAGATTTAACACTTTTGGTTTTGATTTTATTCCATTTCTAATTTCGAGGCCAGTTCAGATTCTCACTTATATACTTAATACAAATACTAAACCAAAACACTAGTATTCCCACATAACACGTTCTCAAAACGTTGACTAATGTTGTATAAAAGTTCTTACAAAATGATAGGCAGGAACGTAAGTGGCAGGAACGTAAGTAGGAACGTAAGGAGAATGTTCCTTTAAAGTTCTATATCACACATAAATTTTTTTATTTGTAAGTAGTTAGTGGAATGTTTTTTAAACAAAATAAATAATGTTTAAATAATGTTACTGTAAGCAAGCATTAATGTTAATATAACATCTAAAAATATTTGAATATTCCCAAAACTTTCAAAACATAAAATTTAATGTTTTTGTTATTTAATATAAACATTATGGAAACAATCTTACAACCTAAAATTGTTTTTTCATCAAAAACGTTTTCATGTTATTGGTTAAACTTCATTATCATCATAAATGTATTTATTATTTAACATATTAGCACTAAGATGTTTGTTTAGAATTAGTATTTAATATATTAGTGAGAATCAGGGACCAATCGATTCTATTTAAAACTCGAACCCTGCTTAGTGCTTCTATATTAAGCTGTTCATTTCCATGTTTCTTATGTGGAAACCCTATAGAATGTCTAAAACAACAGAAGCTACAACAGACACTTTAATCGAGGCTCTTACTGTGTGTAATCAAGTGTTTATGATGATGAATGAGACATTATCCACTTAAATGATGTGTTGTGTTGATGGCCTGTACAGTTCAGTTGTTTGAAAATCCATTTAGAGTCTGCTGAGACTTCAAAGCATGTGATAAAGAGAGCGCTGGTGTTTCATCTTGTTGTGGACTTCAGCGGAAAAGTCACATTCGAAAATGAAAAGAGACTGAATTGGGGAACAGGATCTATTTTAAGCCCCCTTTGTAATTAATCATAAGCCAACGGCACAAAACAGAAAAAGCTTTTAACGGCTATCGCTCACATCTCCGTCCCGCGTTCCTGTTTTTGGTTTTGTTTACCCAGCCTCCTACACGCCCGCTACATTAGCTACTCTCTCAGTCGCACATTCACAACACACACACATATACGCGGTGTTCCCTTTGTGATTATTGATCTGTTTGTGTACCGTGTATCTCAACATTATCCTCGGCTAAAGGAGCCAGTCTCCACTGGGAACAAAAACCCGCGCACGAAATGGCCCACGTCGTGACTAATTGTTTGCGAACCAAATGTCTTTCTCCACCGTGCCGGTCCCAGTTTAGCAACGAGGGCCCTCTATCCTCTCAGAGATGATCCATTTGACGGGATTTGGGATGAAAAAGCTCTCAAGTGGGCGCTGAAGAGTTTATTTCATCATTTTGATGGTGAGGAGTCCTTGAACTCCGTCGCTTCGATGGAGCCGCGTATAAGAGGAGGTTCGGTCCGGGGCGGCATTCATTAAATTGGTCAATGCGGATCTTTTTGTCGCCGTGGCCCGCTCGGAGAATTCACAATAGCCCGGCTGCCTCTCTCTGATCCGAGCCGGCTTTGAGAGATCGTGAGGGAGTGTGGGAATGTTTATCCGTTCTTTCGAGGCACGAAACGGCAGTCACTCATGTGTCACTCGTTCGTCAATCATCGCGAACGACTGGGGGTTTCTGCCGTCTGGTGTCTTTGGTGTAAAGGAACGATTGAAATAATGCAAAATAAAAATGACAGGCATGCCCAGTTTGACTTTCAAATTTTGTCCTTCATAAAGTTGTTTTAATAATTGTTTTCTTTTAATTATTACTTTTGCACAGGAGATGATAAAGTAGCAACACAGTTGACCAAATCCAAACCTTTCCAACATCTTAAAATTTCCAGAGCACATATGCTAACTGCTACACCATTGGTCCAACGTTTTTAGAATGGTTTATTTGATTGCTTTGACGTACAGAAATCTGATCTTGTTTAGCTTGGAAGAAATACAGAAGTTTGTACTGTTGGGCCTCATCCAAACATGAAATCATTTGTAAACTAATTTGTATGTAAATTGTCTCGTTGAACGGAATGCAACAGTTTACATTAGTTTACAAATACAATACAAAAATTCACGTTTCTCGAATAAAGCTGAGTGATTGTAAAACCATTTACATAAAAATGACTTTTTGAAAATGACCATCAAGAAAAAATACTTTTTCTCTTAAGAAGAAAAGCAGGTAGTTAGCTATCAGGAAGTTACAAGTAAACAAGCATACAATTGTACTCGGTAACTACAGTACACATCCACAGTTCTTGCCTGTAATCTGCTTTTATGCTTTCCTCCCTCACACATCGCTCTTCTCTTTGATTCTGTTTCTTGTGAGAGTGTTTTTATTATGTCTGTTTTTGCTTTGTTTTCTTAAGATACGTTTCAAGAAAAATCTCCTAAAGGACAGAAATAAAACAAGCTGTCACTGCGGACAGAAAACATTGTTTGTTTTGTCTGTTCTTTCTTTAATGGTTTATTTCTGTTGAAGAGTTGCCAATGCCTCAAACTAAGTAAACCCAGATAAAAACGCACTTCAACTCAATCACCAATCAGCCGCCAGGCTTACACGATTCTTTTTCCTGTCCTGCGTTGCGATTTATCTTCGCTGCGGTAAATAATTATATGTTTGGAATTATACTGAAGGAGACGTGGTGTGTTTGATGCTCTGTCAGATTGTGTCTTGTGGTTAGAAACGGATTATAAAACAGCACTTAATCAATTTACAGTGCTAGGCAGGAGAGCCCGGCACGGCGGAAACGTCCTTGCCAAAGTTCTCCTTTCAGTAAGTTGATATAATTATGACTTAATCTGTAAAATTTTCCATTTATCATCACACCCCAAAACATTTCGCCGCACCAGTTTTTCAAGAGTTATAGCTCGCAGGAATAATGTGTGTTTATGACCCGAGATTGGCGCGGTAATGCGCCATAAAAACAGACAAAAGTGTGCGGCGCTACTGTAGACGATGGGATAATTTATGAAGGGCGGGATCATCAGAGAGGGACATGGTGGATCGCATTGTCCTTCCCAGCGAATCATCTGTCATGATGAAGCACCGAACGACATCAGACTTGTGCTAATCTCTCACCTTGTTGAAAGTCATACGCTTGGGCTCCTCTATGTTTTATCTTCGGACACTTTAGAAAGTGGAACGAAGTTCTAACATGTATTTTCATAAAACGAGACATATGCAGGATTCAAACCTGCACTTTCCACATGAGTCTCAAGGTTCTGTGTTTCCAGAGCACATGCAGTAACTGCCAGGCCACAGCTTTTATGATTTGTGTTTTAAATACATCTGACCGTCTTGTTTTTCCTGTATCTGCAGTGGAGGAAGACCCTTGCCAGACCAACCCGTGCCTGCATGGTGGCAGCTGTCTGATGGAGGGGGAGGGCTACAGTTGTCTTTGTCCTCAGGGCTATACCGGAGAGAGCTGCGAGATCGGTGAGTGGATTAAAAGAGGTCAAAGGTCAGCCAATAGAGGTCAAGGACATTTGAAGGAGCCACAAAGCAGCTCAAGGCTTGAATTTATGCAGAGCGCTAAAACAGCATTAAAAAAACATTGCCAGGTGATTGCCTTTGACACTTATAGTAGAAACAATGAATATGATTATTAGCATGACAAACGCTTGAAAATCTTCACGTAAATACAATTTTCCAGTGGCTTGATTAGTTTGTATTGAGTTGTTTAGTCTGTACTGCAGAGAAAGACAGTTTCCAGAGATATCACATAGATATTATGACCTAGATGTTGCATCTGCCATGTTGGATTGGTCAATATTTCAAGTTCGGTGTTTATATAATATCGTTTGTACAGTTAATATAATCCATCGTATATGTATATTTAATTTGTAGTGTGTGTTGCTGCTATTTTTAATCGTCTAATTATCAATTTACAGTGACTTCACAATTACTTTTACAGACGCACACAGTTAAATATGATTTATACGCTCTGATTTAGAGAATTAATCTTGATTCTTAATCTCGTCTCACCGTTTTAATTAGAATCTTAGCAATCTGGCTGTGCTCCATGATTTATTAATAATATCATTTAAAAAAGTGTTTTACCGTTACTATTGTTTAATTAAACAGTTTTACGTGCAATTTTCAGAATTACCAGCTACATCTTGACCTTTCCGATAAGGCAGACGTGCAGATGTTTCGCAATGGAAACCGAATTAGTTGCTAAAGTTGCATTCAGGTAGTCAGGTCCACAGAAAGATCTGAGTCTGCGCAGCCGCATGCACGTCTGCGTGTTCTAGAGTGAACGCAGCTCATTCTTCTCTGTCAGATATGAACAGAAGCGAGTGAAGAGAGTCAGAGCGGAGGTTAAAGGATTTTGGGAACATGAGGACACGGGATGTGCTACAGCGTAGAATAAGATATGACGGCTAAGATGTACAATAAAACCATTTGTTAAGAAAATACAAAGGGTAAATTCTGATCTTATTCTGTCTTTGTAAGTACTTTATATTATCACCAGCACAATTGTAATGCTAGGAAAAATCTATTTATATATAATTATGTCTGATTAGAGCAGAGATCCAAA
Source organism: Ambastaia sidthimunki (assembly GCA_036877625.1). NCBI lineage: Eukaryota > Metazoa > Chordata > Actinopteri > Cypriniformes > Botiidae > Ambastaia > Ambastaia sidthimunki. The sequence continues at coordinate 5,079 of JAZGTK010021404.1, forward strand.
CAGTCACCATGTTCAATTTAACAAAGGCTGTTTTTTAATTCCACCAGCAAATTAGAAGAACTCGCTGCTTTTGCGGTTGTCTCATGTTCAATGTACAAGAAAAAAACAGCAGCAGCTATAATAAGGTGTCATTACTGAAGCATAATGGAGGAGGCGTCGACATGCCAAGGGTCACAGCTGTGTTACGCTAGTGAGGTCAAAGGTCGTCAAAGCTGAATTATCCCGGGTCTCGTTATCAGTTTTTTCACACAGCAAATGCGGAGTCGATATGTGAATTATGCTAAGCAAACAGACAATCCAATGTAGCAGCTGTGCCAATTGATCTGTGGTACCCAGCTAACAGGAAATGTTCTCAGAATGTTGGCTAATGTTCTTTAAAAGTTGTCTCGGTTATTTTTGAGAGAAAATAAAAATTATTTTTAACCTTTCTGCGATATTAATGTTAGAACATTTTTTGTGTTAGATATCATATCAAAAATGTTATTAAGTTGTTAGTGGAACATTTTAAAAACAATACAGAGTTAAAAATACGTTTGGGTAACGTTCTTATAACCAAGCAATAATGTTAATCCAACATCTAAAAAATAGATGTTATGAACATTCCTGGAACATTCAAATAACCCTTGTAATGTGTTGTTTACCTAATGGAAAAGTTAGGGGTTCTTGCAAAACCATTAGCTGGCTAACCGTTGCGTTCGCTAATAGCATGTTGTGTAACCCTGTTTATGGATTCAAATCACAAATACTTGAATATGTTTATCATTCGGCACAGCCTCAGGGATTCATTTCAGGGTTTTTGACTCAAATGGCATTCGAAAAAAAATCGTGTTTATTTAATTCGTAGTTTTAAGCATTTGAAGATTCCTTTAGGTGATTTAGTAATTGGCTTTTCCCGGCTATCGGCGCAGCATTTGTGAAGCGATTTGCGTTAGTGATGTGTGTAATATTAATTACAGCCAAAGGCAGGAGGTTAATTGCTTATACTGCAAATCTTGACCAGATTTGTACTGACCTAACACTTGATCTCTCCGGTCGACGTATCGGCAGAACAAAGAACAAAAACTGTGATTTATTTAGGGAAAGTGTTCGTTATTTCTCTTTGTGTATTTATATTCATTATTGGTGTTTGCTAAGGGAAGCATCACTAATGCTATTGTTCATACTGGTAGGATTTGAACAAGCCTCTAACTATAAGCATTAAGCTTTGGTCCGTAACTAATCTCAGTGTTCGACGGTGCTCGACATTCCCAACAATAATTTAAATCACACGGCTTGTTTAGGCAAATGCGAAATTACTTTCAGTAAGCAATCCAATTTATGATTGTTTTTATTTATTGGAGTCACTAAGCAACCACATAGCAACACCCTAGCAACCACATAGAAACGCCTTAGCAAGGACCTACAACCCCCTAGCTCAGCAGTGTCGACTATAGCAACATGTTCTTTTGCAACAATTTACTGCACAAAATGTAAAAATCTGTTGTCTCGATTATGATGAACCATGGCAAATTATGACAACACAACACGGTACCCTTCGGGACCGACACTTGAGGACCACAATTATTTGGGAAGAGGCATTTAGAATCCTTGCATAATTTATTGACTGCGTCTGCCGGGCAACTGAAACATTTATGAGAATAGCAAAGAGGCTCACTGCAGGGACGAGATCACTTCCTTCAGACACACCACATGCCAACATCAACCAAACAAGCCTGTCCATCAACGTCTGTGGAGAGCTTACCGAGAGAGACGCTCCAGCTGGATTGAGACGCTGCCTGAGTTTGGTGATGTTGAATTATTCAGAGAGCCGTTGAAGGGTTTGCACGTTCGTTTGGCACACCAGAATGACGTAGAAAGACATTGATGCGTTTGGACTGGTGACTGTAACCGGGTTCAAGTATGACACCTTGGTGTTGCAAGCAGATGTTACCATTTAAATTCTTACCGATATTTGTAAAAAGAACAGAAAAGGAACTAATATTAATGTTAAGATTATGAATCTTGAATATTGACAATATGCGGTTGATATTACAAATTATGTTGACTTGTCCCTCTCAGTTTGTAGGAGCAAATTTACTCTTGTGGGTATGCTATGCTATCAAAACATTGTGTATTTTAATGCCCCATCGTTTTTACAGACTGAGAAACAAGGTGAAATTGTATTCTGTGGACATCTACAGGTTGTGTAAAGTCTCTGTTGATGGAGCAATTTTTGGGGGAATATTCCTGAAATTAAAAAGCAGTAGGGAGTTGAGCAGATGTATGTATATGACTGGAATGTTGTTACTGGCAGGAATATTTAGATGGCTCTCATTGATCTCTGTAGTCCAGTTTTTATGTTTCAGAATTTCAGATTTTATTATTTGGTGAATAATATTAACCACCTTAGATCAACCAATCAGAGTGGAGGTTACTGAAAGATTGATGAGATCACAAATGGAGATTGATGCCAATGGCTGATGTTTCGGTGGGAGCTACATGGTGGAAATACACAGTAGAATGCCTATTTCTTCATCACCCACACGAAACCTCTGTTTCTTTGTTATTCTTTCTGAAAGAGAGACCGATGTTCATTGATTCAAAGCGATTCAAAGCACAGCCATGAATCCAATACCCGTTTACTTTGTTTCAGTCAATATGTGTAGACTGAGAAGCTATTTAATCTCGCCCACAGATCGTGTACACTTGAAAGGGCTACGTTCTCATTTGATGGATCTGGACTGAGTCTCTTCAGGTGCCATTTTTGTGTTTTGATACAATATATCATTTGCCAGTGTTTTGTACTACTATTTTGCCAAAAAATAAAGGGATAGCTCACCCAAAAATAAAAAATCTTTAATCATTTACTCACCCTCACATAATTCCAAATCTGTATGACTTTATTTCTTCTGTGGAACACAAAAGAAGATATTTTGACGTCATTTGTGTTTTTTGTCCTTACGGTGGAAGTCAATGGGTGCCACTGTTGTTTGGTTACCAACATACTTCAAAATATCTTCTTTTATGATCCTCAGAAACAAAAAAAGTCATAGAGGCTTGGAATTTTTATTTTTGGGTAACTATCTCTTTAAAAGGACCAGGCACAATACCAATAAGATTTGTTTTTTTGGATGTATTCTTTGGAGCACCATGTCAGTACTACAGTACGTGAACATAATGATTCAGTACCATGGTTTTGTAACTAAAGTACCATCACAAGGGCTGGCGTATTGCTTTTGCAAGCCTCTTTTATGAAACGACAACATCATTGTGATTAAAAAAACATCACTGTTCAATCAATAAGTACTTTGGTTGGTTATAATCAAAATAAACAATCTTTCTGCTATCTCTCATTAGCCTGATCGTAAGTTGTTTACGGTTGCCAGGCAACCAGGCTGGTTAATTAAACTGACCTGTGCTCACAGCTGTAAGTATATCGGCTTTTTACAGCTGTAACTATCAGTTTTACAAATACATGTAATATAAGATATACTCTTCCTTATATATTTATCTCACTCGTTTTTTTCTACTCCACTATTCTGTTCTGTTTCTCAGCACTGCTCTCCCGACCCCTCTCCCCTCTGGCCTGTTGTTATTTGCCAGAAAGGCTGTATGAAAATTGCAATGCACTGCCAAAATGGAGTGAAAGCAACCTTTGTTTCCCCCAAGCCTTTTTTCCAGTAATACATTTCATCGCCTCCAACAGACTATCGTATATTTTCTCCACCCTTAACCTCGAATGCACTACCTCCACGTCTTGTTTAGTCCCTCCACGCCGTCGTACACACAACAGATCGGCTAGACTCGTTCGTTTCGTTTTCACAGGGTTTGCGCAGAGTTTGCTTGGAGCACAAAACAACCGTGTTGTTTATATTTAATGTATCAAACAAACCTTGTGATGTCAAAGCAAACAGAGTTTTATTGTTAACAGAGTTTTATTGTTAACAGAGTTTTATTGTTAACAGAGTTTTATTGTTAACAGAGTTTTATTGTTAACAGAGTTTTATTGTTAACAGAGTTTTATCGTTAACAAAGTTTTATTGTTAACAGAGTTTTATTGTTAACAGAGTTTTATCGTTAACAAAGTTTTATCGTTAACAGAGTTTTATCGTTAACACAGTTAAACACTATTTCGAAGATCAAAACTATGAAAAAATAGTTTAATTAGGAAACGCTAAACAAAATAATGAAAAATTACAGCTTTTTTAGTATGTGATGTTAAGAGGGATTTTTGTCTCAAACTATTTTTGTAGTAAAACACGTTTTTAATAATTTAATAAAAGAGCCTTGTGAAACTGAGACCAACTTAGACATTTCCAGAGAGAAATCTCAACTCTCTGGATTTATGTCTATATTGGTGATCTTTAGGAGAGATGATTGGCCCACCTCTCCACTGATGGCTCATTATATAATCCTTTATACACATTTGAACAAATTATTAACAATTATTCTCAGCACAAGAGGCTGCGTGGATCAAACCTCCCTCAAGCTGTCAGAGAGGACAGGTGTGCACAAACAACCTCAGGTCCATCTGCTCCGTCAACATAATGTTGGCAATGACAGCTAGAGGGCGGCCCAGGTTGGCATCCCAGCGTGAGCCAGGTGGGGGGCGGAGCCAAAAGTAAACAGAGCTGGAAATTAACAAGCTTTTATGACTTTGGCTCCCTAAGTCTTCACAGAAGTTTTACACACCTGCTTCCCAAAAACATCACTTCTGGGCTGTCACTTTGCAACAGTTTACGCCCATCCTACCACTGCTTTGGCTGTAGTGTAAACCGGTCTCAAGCAACCATGGTTTGATTATTTATGTGTGTTTGATTAGGGTTGAAGCTAAACTCTGGCCTAGATCGTGGCCCTGCAGTACCGGAGTTCAATAACACTGGTTTACGCTATAGCTAAAGCAATAAAGGTGGGGGTCGAAATAAATACGTGTGCAGGCCTCTGATTGGTTGCTGATTCAGCAATGTCACCAGTCGTCAATGCGATAGTTCTCTGCAGTGGGATGGGGATGGAATTTGTAAGCCCAGTCATTTTCTGTACATTTGGGGACAAATTGATTTCCTATGAAGTCAGTGTCTGGGTTTTGGAGCCTCTTATCACTCTGGCAGGCAGGATGTTTTGTCCTGCGGATGAGTTCTGGAAATGAATCGTGTGTGTGTTTGTGTGTGTGTGTATGGTGGGTCTCTTATCTCAGTGTTTGTGGGGACCACTATCACCTAATGGTGTGTTTATGCTTTTAGTTTATGGTGAATCAGAGAAAGAACAGAGATGATAAAGTATTAAGCTAAAGAATTGCTTGTGATTTACTGCTATGAGTAACATGCATACCAGTGTTTTTAAAATACTAGCATTGTACTTTTTAGGTGACTCACTAATCTGGCACATCTATTTACAAAAAAACTTAACATTCAAAGTTCACAAAAATCTTCACAGTTGCCTTACAATGTTTAGTTTGTGATGATGAGCTTTGTCCCAAAACATAGTGAGCTGCCTACATGAACATCATGTTTTGGCTATATTCTAAGGCAGTATTGCATTTATCTTTTTTTAGGTAATGCAGTTCCTAGGTAATGCATAT
>JAZGTK010021405.1:0-10635 GCA_036877625.1 Ambastaia sidthimunki
ATCACACATTCCATTATTGATTTATTGAGATTACACCAAACATCACATTCTGTTGCCACAATGTTCACCTCAAGTGAAAATTTCACACCGTCTTACAGCGCTGTGTAAAAAGACATGTCCCTGAGTGTGACAGATACTGTAATATACAACAACATTCACTCTTGTGTTAAAGGCCGCAGTTCCAATAAACCAACAGACATTATCATGTCTATCACAGGACAAAACGTATAACATATACACAAAAATCATATTAGAAATTAATATTAAATAAGACAACTACATTCAAAAGTATGAACGGGTAAGCACATATGAATATTTTTCTCCTTTTTAAGGAGTTTCTTTTAAACGTATAATACCTTATAATAAACTTATATATTGATAAGTGCACATTCAGTAAATATGTTCCACTATTGTTCTAATAAAAGTGTTTGTTATTAATATCAATATAAATATTTTTTACTTTAGTGCAGTTGATGTGGATCATTTGAATTATTTATTAATACATGGATTAACTATACTTTTATGTTTAGTAAAATAATAAAACAGTAAAGAAATAACCATACACAGAATACAAACCATTGTTTTGGCAAAATAGCAAGAATTTGATGATTTAGAATTTTTTGTTTGGAGGATAGAATTCACAAAAGACAAATACATATAAGCAATGATTTAAACTGTGATGTTCTCATTTATAAGTGCTTTATACTGACATATAGGGTGATTAACTCACGTTCTCTATATTATAAATGTTCATCATACATCAATATGTAGATAAATAATGTGTTCCTGTAGCTCAACTGGTAGAGCATTGCGTTAGCAGCGCAAAGGTTGTGAGTTCGATTCCAGGGAATACAAGTAGTGATAAAAAATATACCTTGAATTCACTGTAAGTCACTTTGGATAAAAGCATCTGCCAAATGAATAAATGTAAATAAGGAACATTAAATTTTTAATGATGTGAATTCAAATGATTTTTGAGTATAAGTACTTGTGGAAAACAATGTTACAATCTGGTAATCCTGGTTTCTAGGCAATCACCCTTCCAAAAAAAGCAATCAAGTAACCTCATTAGTCTTCAGTTCCATCCATATTCTATTGTAGTCATGATGAGCAGACAAGAATGAGACAAAGAGCTGGAAGGATAATGGGACATTAGCTGCATGGCCAGAATGATTGTGACAATGGCCCAGTGTTTTTAAAGCCTGTAGTCCCACAGAGGGAAATCAAGACATCTGAAATGGAGATCAGTCCTGTTAAAGATGCTCATGTCATGACGGGACCATCAGGGCAAGGTGGGGTCAAACGATGTCTGACAGACTGAATACACACTTAAACTTTCACTCTCTCGTAGACCTTTCATAGTAATTTTACTATCCATGTGGTAGTACTAACTTGTTACGGCCACCTGAGATTATTCTGAGGCACTGCTTACTGACCAGCAATAATAATGATGGAATATGTAATATTTTAACACCATAACTACCTAGGATATGAGAGAGAAGGGGCAATATGTTATCTTTGACATTAAGCACTGAAATTAAATATATATTTTTTTATTTTGTAATAGATGATGTTACATAAGCTAAAGTTTACATTTAGGCATTTAGCAGACGCCTTTGTCCAAAGCGAGGAAAACAAAAACAAAAGAAGCAATAAATCACAAGATGACAATACGCATAGTCGTACAGATACAATTTTCCTAGCATACAATACTTCAGCGCTCGAATGGATTCCTGTTGAGAGAGAAAGTTATAAATCATGAAGAGGGGTCATCTAATGAAGGTGGAAAAGTGGGATCATCGGAATCAATACACAAAATATACAATATAAACTTAATCCAAGAAAGTTTAGTTTCACTTTCTCTGTAGGCAAATGCATAACTAAACATGTATAATTAAACCTCCTTGAGGAAAAATACAACAGCGAGATGTGTATTGAAGCTAGACGTAGGTTACCTGGCCGTCTTACCAAACCACTGGAAACAGAAAAGGTGAGATAGATAGACCATTTTGCTTTTGTTTCTCCTTGATGACCCTGACAGTCCCCACAACAGTGAAAAGAATTAGGATGGTCCATTCTGGGACATTATGCAACTGTGTCCAGAGGTTATCTTGATGTCTATTGACTATTTGGGATAATTGGTCAGTTTTCACCTCTGAGGTAATAATCCTAATGCCACTCGACATTATTACGAAGATAAATAAAACAAGACTTTTTAATCACAAGACAGAAACATGTAATATTGCAATGTAAGCAGATGCTGATATTTCCTGTCAAAAAGGAAGAAACAAAACTTTCTAAACAAAAATAAAACAAAAAAAAATCTGTTGTGTCTCAATCCATATTTATCCACTCACAACTATTTGCAAGAACTATTTAAAATTAATTCTAAACCATGCATAGATCATATATAAAGACAGCTATTTTATTTTGCTGCACATTTTTATGTAGAAAACAATATATGACGCTTTGGGTGGTGTGCTAAGTTTCAGTTTTACAGAAAGAGGATGTTGAAGGAGGGACAGCCACTGTACTCCATTATGAATATGAAAAGGACCCTAAACACAAAAAGTCATCAGTGTATTCTCTGTCTGGCTTCAATACACAAACTCATCTTTGCTTTTGACCAAGGCTGATGTTTCTAACCTGGCAACACACTTTTTTATATGTTTAAAGAAATATGTTCTTTAAAATATACTGATATATTACAGTAGTCAGGCACATTGCCATTTAAAAACTGTAAAGGAGTAACAATCAATCAATCGTTTCTTTTTGGATCTAAATCCTAAGGCTCATGAGATTAATATGCAAGACTTTGTAAAAAAGAATGAAAGTTTAAAACTGATTAAAAGGTTTAAACTGTATAGGTAATGACTGACAAATGAGTCTGAATGAGTCATGAATGATTAAAGTTGACTATGTCTATATGTGCATGCGTGCACATATAGACATATATGTGTATATGTATATGCGTGTATATGTGCAATACTGCTGTCCAGATGTGCTGGCTGAGGTCTGGAAGGACTCAGGCGTGATGACTAAACGGTAATATGTAAACACCGCCTCGCACGGCGTGATTCCTTTCTTTTAAACCCGTTCAGAGGAACATGTTAACAAACAAGGATATCTTGGCCTAGGCGGCCTGACAGCGATGTTCTCCGAGCAGAGAAACGCACTGTTTGCGTTGTTCATTAGGCGCTTTGGTGTCAGGTGCGTTGCTGTAATTAAAAACTAGCGGGTCAAAGGAAGAACTGTTTGACTGCGCTTTAGCAAGTCATCTACAGTGGATTTCTCTTCTAGCAATGAGCAAGTAGAGTTTGCAGAGCTGCCCATAATCCTTCCTTGAAAGAGCGTTTCTTTGTTCTAAAGTAGCGTTAGAAGGCAAATCACTTCCTTTAGTGAAGCCGCTGCTTTTCATCTGTGGCGTTTCATGTCCCAATTGAGATCCAGTAATAAGGGGCTCCTTCTTTAGACAAGCGATTTTCCCCCTATACTGCTTGTCCTCAACTCCGGTTTTTAATGATCATTGCAGATCATTTAAATGATATTTAATTAGGCAACTTATAAAAATTATTCTTTTAAAGTTAAAACATAAAATGTTAAAAACACAGAGGGAAGCCTAATGGCCGCGTATCTTCTTTTTATTAAGGCGGAAATTTTCAATAGATTAGGAGCTTATCGGAGTTTCACGGGCAACACTAAGTAAAATCAGCGGGTTACGCACTTAAAGTGAGAAAACTAAAGCCCAGGTGCGGCAAATCCTCCCTTCAATTTTCGGGTAACACCAAAACTGGCAAAAACACAATTGACACAAGGTGCTATACGCGCCAACGCCTGATTGAGGGAGGAGAACTGATCAATGTGTTTACATGAACTGCAGTTGAGGAGATCTGACTATGCCTACTTTCATTTGACACCTCGAGACTGAAACTGGAAGTGAATTTCAACATTATCTTCAACACTTAGGTGTGAGGCTACCGTGGTCTGTGGCCCAAATTATGAATTAGTTCACTAACCATTAATCTAAGTCCTAAAATAAATTGATTTACATTTAGGTGTCAATCTGTCTTAAAAACATGCATTTGATTGAGATCTATAAGCTAAACTGTAATGTGATTAGAAAGCTTTTTCCCTTCTGTGACCCCCCGAATGTGAGGGTATTTGTTCCGCTGTGGCGCATTCGGCGGTACCCTTTGAATGTTCAAACATAAAGATGTTTGGGTAACATCAATGCGCTCTTACAAGACGTTTCTGTTGCGCACAGCCATGCAGGAATTTGTTGTAAATCTGGACCTCCTGGCTCTCGGATCTTGACCCCCTCTCTGTGTTTCTGGGCTACCTCCGGGGGCATGTAGTGGAGAGGGCCATTAGGATATTTGACAATCTCAGCTTGTTACAACTCCATCAGTTAATTGGATCCCTTGTAGCGCCGCTCGTTTGACTCATCTGCCACTTAAAAAGACAAAGGCGCACTGGGGGTCGTTCACACCTCGAGTCCCCGAGTAGGTATAAAAGATCTGGAGGTCCTACAAGCATCATTCGACTTCACTCTTCAGAAGCTTGAGAAACATCTTGGCAGCGGATAACTTTTTTGGTCTTTTTTCCACCGTTACACAGAAGCCATGCAGATGCCTGGACGAGCTCACGAAACTTTTGGACAGATAATGCGTCCACACGCAGCTTTCCATCCGGACTATGCCAGTAACGCATGCTTGTCAACTTCTTCGAAACCGACTACGGGAAAATCCTTCACAATCGACGCACTCTTGGCAAAGCCTGACCATGCGGAGAAAGACAGGACAAACCTCTATCGGAACATAACCCATCAACCAGCCTCCACCACTGCAGTCCCGTTTGCGCCCCATTTGTATGCGCAAATTCCACAATATGCGTATAACCAGATGCACACACAAACTGGGTATCCCGTTTTCTGTTATCCGCCCTACACCTACCAGACAACCTGTCGTGGAGCTATGTACTCACAAGGTATGTATTTTGATCAACATAGAGTCAAATTTATTTTCTCTCTTTATTCTTTATAGAGTTGGTCTAAAGTTTTGCGTTGTGTTAACCAATGACCCTTTATTACGCACAGATGCAGCGCTTGCAAAAGCAGGAATTCACTCTCACTATAAACATAAAGCTGGGAAATCAAAACGAATGCGCACAAGTTTTACAAATGAACAGCTGTCCAGACTGGAGAAAGAATTCGCACGCCAGCAGTATATGGTGGGATCAGAGCGCTTTCTCCTTGCGTCGGCTCTTCAGCTCACCGAAGCACAGGTAAACAAACATCAGTTATTAAACCAGCACTTTCTTTACTCTTACTTTAAACCACATCGATCATCCACGCAGTTCAAACACTAAATCAAAATGTTTTATTACCTTCAGGTTAAAGTTTGGTTCCAAAACAGACGCATCAAGTGGAGAAAACAGAGTCTTGAGCAGCAGCAGGCCAAACTAGTCAAACTAGGAATCACAGTGCAGCCAAAGAGCCCAGGATCACAGGGCAGAGAGGACGAGGAGCGAGATTTCACAGAGGAATCTGATGTCGACATTGACATCGACGATTCACTTTAAGACCGATATCATCACAGCTGCAGTTCCTGTTACATGTTTTGTACATATCTGATTTTCTCTAGATGAAACTTTTCACTCTATTTGTACAAATATTTAATTAACATATATATATTTAAGGTGTGTCACCCAAACACCATTGCTCTTATAAGGGTATCTTTGTTTTCGTTTAAAAGTTTGTATATGGATGAAATAAAGGACATATATTTTTAAAATTGAATGAATATTTGCGTGATGTTTCCCTGAAGTTGTAATAGAAATATTTGGAGGGGTATCTATTGTGTGAGTTTACAAACAAGAGTCAAAAGATGGTTTCTCACATTTACATTTAGGCATTTAGCAGACACTTTCATCCAAAGCGACTTACAATGTGAGGAAAACAAAGAAGCGATAAATCATAGGAAGACAATAAACACAGTTACAATTTTACACAAAGTACAACATTACTTAAATGATTATTTAAATATATTTCACTAAACAATCAGGCTATATAAAATGATTGTTTAGGCATTTTATGAATCAATAAATGTAACAACGAATGAATGAACAAATGAATAAATGTAAATACATATAATAGTAATGTCCAATGCAGTATCCACTGTATAATTCAATGTATAAGTATTTTATAAGTATCCAAAGTTAATTTAATTGGTATAAAGTGGCATTTAAATGGCTCTTTACCATCTGTAAACATGTATTTACAATACATACTTATAAAATATACCATATATCAGCATATTATACAGCTTAAACACAAAATATTGTTAAAAATTAATTATAAACTTAATGCCATTAATTTCAGTAATTATAAAGTTCAAATATCCAAATACACTCATAGTAGTTTAATTTAAGGTATGACATCAATTTTTGCATCTGCATAACATTAACTCTACATAACTTTAAGACAATAAAAAGAGGAATGGGCACTAATAAAACAACAACCTAAAATGTTTTAAATAAAACAATTCAGTAAACTTTATATAAACAAAAACCCAAATAAAGTGCAGAGGAACACATCTGAAATGATGAAGACTGATGTAATGATGTAATAAAGTCAGACTAAGATACATATGATGACAAAAAAAGAGCTTATGTGAGTTCCAAAGGCAGCTGGAGTCAGATGGTGTCTCTCTATTGTAGACAGAGCCTTTTAGACATGGTTGTGTCTTCTTGTTGTCTCAGCTCCGCAGCAGACTAAGACATGCTAAAGCCCGTTAGCATGGTGGCTTTGTGCAGTGACTGGTCTAATAGTCTTGATAAGGATGGATTAGTAATCCTGCTCTAAGAACACTGTGATTACAAGTTAACAAACTCGTCACAATGTTTCTGTTCCACTCTCTTAATCCAGTTAAGCCCTTAAAGAAAGAATACAGAACAATCAAAGAAATCAGCTCAATGACAAATATTTCTTCATCAAAATAACAAATAATCAAAGATAAGAGCAGTTTGAAGCTTGGTGTGTCATACTGTTTTTCTGGCTGTTAAGAGTCTGTGAAATGAAGTTGAAACAGGAGAACACAGAACTTCTGTGCATTTCAAACTTTAAAATCACATCTTTGTGGTTCGTGCATTCCTTTAACTTTAAATCATCATGGAATTATATAAGAAATGTTGTTTGTGCATTTCTGATCAATAAATATGTTTGACTTAGAGTCATAAAGCTAAAATAAAATGTATTTGTGTGTTTAGTAAAAGGGAGAGAAACTCATTTTTGGTCAATGGGTTCCATTTTACATGATTACTGGCTCTGGAGAAGAATAAAGCCTATTCTAAGAGCAAGTGTCATGGAGACCTCTGTCCTTTTTATTCTAAATCCTGTTTAAACAGGTGCTTCTGGTGGCCCTCTGTGACATAAACAGTACATAGATAGGTAAAGATGAAGAGAGAGGGAAAGACAAAGAGCTAGAGGGAGAATGACAATCATAATGACCAATAAAAGTAATGGCCATGAATCTTTTGCTGTCTTCCCATCTTTCAACTTTTATTTAACTAATTCCAAAAGTGCATTGATATGTGCATGTGTTTGTTTATGTATGGACAAACTATTTGCGATGTGATCTGGTGTAATCTCACAGTAGGGCAACGTGTCCAGCAGGGAAGGGAACCCTGGGAAAAGCCACAGGACAGAAGCAGCAGGAAAAGGGGAGGAGAGCTCACCAGTCCAATTAGTCTTCTCCCCCCTCCAAGCCACCCCCTGGGCCTCAGTGTTCCCCCCCATGGCTAGTATTAGCCCAGTGTTTCACTGGACTCAGGGATGCATCGTCCTCTTATCTAAAACCCAACCAGTAGCAGCTCTCTTCATCCTCTGAAAACATATTTAAACCCTTGGATCAAGGGTTTAACAAAAGTTAACGATCTCTTTACAAACAAACAAGTGAAATCCTAGTTACAAAAATATTAATAACACATTATTGTGAAAAAATAATGTAGTGATTGTTATGTGCATTTAACTGCAAGCTTAGGGTTTAAGTTCTATCTAAATACTTGTCAAATGTTAGGAAAAATTTAGTAAAATTAGTCTAGCCACCAAACAACTAAACATAAGATTTTAGTATTTTAGCGTGTAAACGGTAAAACCTTCAATTTTGCATTTTATTTACAGCGAAATGTGCGTTCACTCTACCTAATAGTCATTAACATTAATCACTAGTGTTTGAAGTACACGCACGCTATTGTGTCTTTGTGAAAGGTTTAGTATGTGAACACAATGACTTCTAACGCGTTGACTGAAACATGGACTGAAAGGACCACAAGGCGAGGTCCTACTTAAAACGACACTTTATGCTAATGAAACGCCCAATGCAACATTTCAATGAGGCTTTTAGTCAGGAAATTGAGCCATTCCTGTTTTCCCAAGCTTTCAGAGCGAGAACAACGACCATTAAGGCTGAAGCGAGCGCCTCTTCAAATCAAAGACAATTTCGTCGCAGAATGCGCTCAGCATGAAATTCCCAGAGTAAACACTAAATAAAAAATGAAACCATGCGTAAATCTGCAATACAGGCATTTTTATTTTTAAATCTGTTATGAAAAAGAGAGTTAAAGATGTGATTAATGAATTGAATGGTAAGAAATGAATGGTATGGATTGATTCAAATGCCGCTGCAGGTGATGCAGCTGTGCAGGTGCAAACTGTTTAACTTGTCACTCAGGTGGCAGTAGCGCATGTTTGTGACTTTTCCCAGCTCGTTCAGATTGAGTGAAAATCTGCAGCTAGTTAATGAGAAGAGATTAGCTGAACACACGAAGGTAATGTGAGACAAAATAGTCAATGGTCAAAAAATAATAGATTTTTTTTCCAAAATTTTCTTAATTGAAAGCCGAGTTTCGAAGACGCTATTTTGAAAACAACTACTGCCTTATTTTTATTGTTTATAAACGTTATACTTAAAATCTCTGTTAGAAAATTAAACATACTTAATGCATATATTCCTAAACAATTTTCTTGCTTTTAAATGTAGATATCTAGCCTACATTACATGTGCTTACTGCCTCCAGTCAGACAGATGATCAACGAGCTGGCTGTGTGCACAGAGACTTTAGACCACTTGGGGGCCTCATTCTACAGCAGGTATTATGCACATAACAAGACAACAAAACCTCCAGAAAACGTTCAAGCTTTTACAAAACCTGTATTTATCTTATAAAGTTACTCAAGTTACTTATTTATATAATATTTATAGACATGTAGCATCCAATCTAATATTAAACAAATATTAATGAAAGGGCATCCCTGAGTCTTGATCAAAGACAGAAATCTCACAAGATATAAACCTTTTATGTTCATAAATAACAGTGGGTTTCCCCTCACTTTCAAAGCAAAAAAAGTCTAATTAGTTTTTCCTGACCGCAGAAAAAGAAACATTTTGATCTGTAACCAAGTTTATGTCATAGTCATAATTCAGGTTCAATCTATTCGAAGAAATCTAGTTTGTCCATCTCAACAAACCATATTGCCATAAGTAATTAAAACCTACACATATTTGTGCCAGATGAATAATTATTAAGGTATAAGTGGAAAAAGTAACCCATTATTGTATGTAGTTGAGGTGACGTAATTTGTACTGTATTTACAGGGGAGTCATGAAATCTTCAACAGAAACCATGACTCCCCAACAGAACATGATAATTATGAAATATATGAATATATTATATGAATATATATATATGAATGTCTTAACATTCTGAAAGATTATATAACTTACATATATTGCATAACTTATATGATATCATTGAGAGAAAATCATGTGTGGTCGTTATGATGATTTAGAATTAATGAATCATAACAGCTGCTGTCATATGGACTTATTGTGGCAAAGAAACTTATTCTTAGGTTCTGGAAAAAGACAGAAACCCCATCTACTAAACTTTGGTTGGAAAAAATACTTCACTTGGAAAAAATCTGCTTCTTGTTGGTAAACAAATCAGATAAATTTTATAAAATCTGGTTTCCACTTCTGCAATATCTTGACAATGCAGGCTGAATAACCATGCAGTGTTGACTGCACCATTAGTGTGCTGTAACACAATTTAAGTCCCTAGTTTTTTCTTTTTCTTCTCTCATGTATGGTTTTTCTTTTCTTCCTCACTGTTTCCTCACCTTGTGTAATTCAAAACTCTGTTATCTATAAATGACAACAGGACTGCTTTTTTGAATACGCAATAAAAAGATTTAAACACAAAGAATTAATAAATCAGTCCTTCAGTTCCCCTAAAAAAAAATCTTCAATTTCAAATCACAAAGATTATGGGTTGCATGCCATTGCTTTGGTCTTAAAGTGCATATAAGTAAATTTTGCTGTTAATCCAGAAACTGGGTCCTCAGACTTTCTTCACTGTCTGACACATTCAGTAATTCAATCACTTTATCTCCATCAGTGTCCTCTTTTTCCTCAGACTCCCAGGATGTCTTAGGATTCCCTTCATCTTTCCATCCTAACTCCAGGTAACCTTTGACAGGGGGGTTGGTGCCCCTGCTCCATGTACCAGACTCACTCCTGTTCTTGCCAACCTGAGTTGTTAAAGTCCGATCATCCCAAATATAAGTTTGCATGATGC
>JAZGTK010021406.1:0-10633 GCA_036877625.1 Ambastaia sidthimunki
GTCTAAATACAGTAGTTTCTACATAATGCTGATTTGTGACATTTTGTGTTGCACAGGTACAAATATGGCTTCTGTCTGTCGGATATACAGCTGCTGTTGGAACCATGTTTGCAAAAACATGGAGAATTTATGCTGTCTTCAAAGATGACAGAATAGAAAAAAGGGTAGGACAAATTTACGTGATTTGTTTTTCATATAAAGAAAAAATGACTATATGTCACTGGTAGAGTTTGAAAATACTAAAACTGTTTTCTGTAAATAGGATGAATTAAATGACTAAACTGACTAAAGCAAAAAATAGCTGCACAGTTTTAATTTTAAACTCATACATTTTCTGGTGTTTCTGATTTCCTGGTCTTATTTGTCTGATCTTGAAGGACTATGGACCGACTCTGCTAGTTATATTTCTTCTTCTGTTTGACCTGAGTTTGTTAATTTGTCTGCAAATTTCGGATCCTTTGAGAAGAACAGTGAAAGAGTATCACATACAGGTAAGACTGAACAAGCAAAACCACATTCATGGAGTCAAGAACGCTTTTAGTTTCTTAAAGGAACCCAAATATACAGACACTTGTTGTAGAATTGAGTTTATTGTAGAATGATTGTAGAATGTGCAGTTTAATGTCTGTTATCTTGTCTCTATATTTCTTTGTTTAAGCCTGACCCTCATGGACGAGATTTCTCCATTCAACCCTTTTCAGAGCACTGTGAAAACATGCACATGGCTTTCTGGATGGGTGTGTTTTATGGTTACAAAGGGATACTTCTGGTATGATATAAGATATTGAAACAAAGCAGAAATATTAGATCCACATACTGTATCTGAGCCAGACAGTCATTGAACGTGTTTGTACATCTTCTGTCCAGCTGAGTACCTGTTTCCTGGTCTGTATGACATGCCGTGTGAAAGTTCCTGCTGTTAATGACAACAGAGGCATCAGAGTCAGTGTGTTTGTGTTGGGCCCAGTGATTCTCATTGGTATATGTGCATCCATGCTGTCCCAGGATCAGCCAAATGTGCAGTTCTGCATTGTGGCTCTTGTGATCATCACATGCTGCTCCAGCACTTTGTGTATGGTGTTTGTTCCAAAGGTATGATATCTGTCTCTCTCTCTCTCTCTCTGTCTGTCTATTTATCTGTATAATCTCATCTAACAGATTATCATGGTCAGGATGGGTCCTGCATCCTTGTCTAGAAGATTCCACCTCACCCAGTGGCACAGTGAGATGAAACAGGAGAGTAAACAGTGTAAAGAGAAGACCTGTAAAAAACTGAGGAACTCAGGAACATCTTACTATGAGCAAAACATCTCAGCCACCCTCAACGTTCTGCTCTTAGACAACCTACATCTCCAACAACACATTACTAAAGTGAGAAACTTTTTGCATTTACACATTTGCTTACTGAAGCAACAGAAACACTTGTGCAAAGATTTATTTAAAATAAAAATACAAAAGAAGGCAAAATCAGTCAGTCTTCAATGTCAAATCTAATTGGTAATTCAAACAAACAAAATTATCCAAAGGAGACATAATGATAAATTCTGTGGGAGACTTTTTGTGTCACTTTTGCATTTTTATTTTGATCACCTGCAGCTGGATTCTGAGCTGGAATATTTAACCAGGGAACTGAATGAATCCAGTTCTCACTTTCCAGAGAATCTCACCGTCAGAAGTTCTGTGCACGAAACAGGTGAAAATACTCCAGAGCACCTGTGTGTAGCTGCAGATACAGTCTAAATAGAGATTCACATTTAACAAATGTAAAATCAGCAGGTATTCTCCATTACAAGCAGAGGTATCTGCTTATCTCTCCATGTTGTGTTTTCAGGCGATAGCACATACTGTCTAACTGTCCCTGAAAGCTTCAGCTGCAGCAGGAATCTGCTGGAGGACATCAATTCTCCTGAACAGTGAGTTTCATGTCCCTCATTTCTTTTAAACTACACTGGAATTTAAAGACAAACAGTGTGTGGCTTAATCTTTAAATCCACATAAATGCTCTGAATGTTCTGAAAATTCCACAGTTGGTTTAGTTGAGTGTAAAATATGTGCCGGGGCTTAATGATTTGGGTTTGTTGTTTCCACAGCATTCAGCGCAGACTCTCTCTGCAGTTACCCATACTGCACCATGCCTACCTGCCCTCTGTTGGAGGTGTGGACACCAGTCCTCTGAACAGCCAGTTTGACATCCCTCAGCATATATCAATGCCCAAAACATACAAACTGTTGGTGCCAGGACCATGACTTGTATACTGTATTAACAACATATTAATACAATATAGCAATATAGTTTGAGCAGTGTCGACTTGGAATATGCAAAATATGCTTAAAAAAACATCAGATTTGGTTTTGGATTACATGCAAAATCCATCTCCAGAATTCTTTCCATTTTTTTCACCCAGCAACAAGATGCATACATTGTCCCCAGTGTGCAACACAGTCCGTCATGCTTATAGCTTATACTGATGAGGCAGAGAAATGTTGGGATTAAATTAGTGTTTGCTAATTTACTTTCATACACTCAATCTGAGCTCATGTTTTATAATTTCTTTTTTGCTAATTTCTATACTGTTTTTGTCACAAGTAGTTGTTTTAAAATTTGTTTTTGCACAGTGTAATATTGTAATAATGTCATTTTAAATCATTCATGACCTAGAATTTTTTTGAGAGTTAAAACCTCTGTTCCTGATTTGATATTTAAAATTCCTGAGGTATGTTCCCTATGTATGTTTACCTTTAGTTTAGTTGTACAATTTCGGCTTTACCTACTTTTTATTTGGCACTGGAAAAACACGACCTCTGGAGCAGACCTTGTACCAATGTCCAGTAACACATGATAACAAATAAAGGTGCTAAAAACCTTTAGGTCAAAGGTTCCTAAAAGAACATTTCTTCTTACTTGTCCATGGTCTAAACCTTTTTCCGCTACGCACAACCTTTTGTGCTATAGATCAAGGTTCTTTATGGAACTATACAGTTCCTTTTTGGAACCTTGATTGTTAGGAGTGCAGTAACTTTTTGTGTGTTATTTATATTGCAACTGTGGTCTACTGGTTAGTGAGTCTGGCTTGTAATCAGTAGGTTGCTGGTTCAAATTCAGCGCTGGCAGGTAGCAACTGAAATGCCCTTGAGCAAGGCACCTAAACCCTGATTGCTCCCCAGGCGCTGCAGTGATAGCTGCCCACTGCTCCAGGTGTGTGTGTGTTCATGACTTGCAGTGTGTGTTCACTCCACACCAGTGATGGGTTAAATGCAGAGGTTACATTTCAGGTATGGGTTACCATATCTGACAAAACATGTCACTTTCACTAAAAATACAGTAACTGAATTTACTGTAATATTGTGTGCCACAAGTGTTTTTTCTTCATTATGACATATCATTGGGGAGTTTTCTTAATCTTAATTTTTCTTTTTACTTCTTTATCGTCCATTGAAACTTTATTTGTTATGTTTGTAGTTATCATTAAACAATATTTTGTTCAAAAAGTATTTCTTCTTCAGTTTTATGATTTGTTTTAGAATACGCATGAAGTCAGTTACAGGCAGAAATGTTTTTTGAATGTGTGAGCATTCTAAATGAAGTGTCAGTAAAAATAAAGTTTATATCTGTACATATCTTTAAAAATAAGTTTCTGTTATTTGTACATATAGAAATCGCTCAGTGTTGTTTAGCCCCTATAAAAGTTCTTTGCCATTCATTAATGAAATTGCACAATCCTGCTGTTTTCCAAAGCACTGCCTACATGTCATGTTTATTTTAAAGACATTTAAATGGATTATGCTGAAGATAAAGGGGAGGATCATTGAGTCAAAGAAGTATAAAGTTCTGCCCTGGTAAGAAGCTCACACAGATTCTCTGAAGCTTCTTGTTGTTAACCATGATCTCCTGCAGGACAACACTGGCCCTGGTTCTCCTGGCCATGTTTGTAATGGTCGCTGAATCCTCATCATCAGGAGGTATGTTTACAAATCTTAAAATACTAAAATAATTTATACTGTATCTGCAGTTTTCTATAAGCTAAAAACATTTAAATTAAACAAGAAGAATGAGGAATGAGCTACAGTATTTTCTGTCTACACAATAAATCTCTTCAGGGAGAGAAAATTCCTACAGTTATGACCTCTCCAACATGTCTGATCTGACAAAGCTATACAACTCCAAAGTGTACATGGCGGAGAAGATGACCAGACCTCTAGATGGTTTGACTTTCCAACTCAGCATATTCAGCCACTCTGGAGTCAGGTGAAATCAACAAATCTGTAACTGTAATTTAA
This sequence comes from Ambastaia sidthimunki, assembly GCA_036877625.1. Taxonomy (NCBI): domain Eukaryota; kingdom Metazoa; phylum Chordata; class Actinopteri; order Cypriniformes; family Botiidae; genus Ambastaia; species Ambastaia sidthimunki. The sequence continues at coordinate 4,279 of JAZGTK010021406.1, forward strand.
GAAATGATAAATAACTTAGACACTCAAGAGTTCGTTGTAGGTTAGAGAGTTCGTTGTAGGAACGTTGTAGGTTATCTGTTGGTTCTGCTTCTAGAGTTACACTTGAAGATGGCACTCAGTGGCTGGTCCATAAAGGAGACGGCTATGGAATTTCATCTCAAACTGTTGTTGTGGATGCCCGTCACATGAGTGGTAATTGGAAGGCAAGTATTTCTGCAATCATCATATAAATCATTTTTAAAAATTACACATTATTCTTTTATTTAGTACCTGATACTTTTTTAAAGCAATTTTACAAAACCTAAATCTGGACTGTGCTAGATAATTCTGGACTGTGCTAAATCTATTTTGTACTGGACAGATTGTTAAAACGAAAAACTTTAATGGGAGCAAGACAGTTTCTGATTTTGTGAGGGCTGGAGGAACAGACTACAACATCCTCTTTAATTGCCACCATGCTTCTGGACAGATGATGAAAAATTAAAGTCACAACTGTATTGAAAATGTGCATGTTTTAAAGAAAGTATCACTTCAATACATGTTATTATTTTTATAATATACTGAGAATTGTGACATTATGCAATTGTTAAATAAATATTTGTATGTAACATTTTGTTTTTTTTAAGTGTTTTTATTTTAATAATGGGTTGCTCCATATCTTGTTTTGAAATAGTATATTTATTATAACATAAATCATGTTTTGTAATTAAAGTTACTGAGTTGCAGATGGCAACAAATCCTATCCCCATTTTAAAGTTTTCTTATTAAATATTTAGAATTGAGTTTATTATGAACAAGATGCTGATCCATTATACAATATAATGACCTACCTTTAACATTTGCTTATATTCACGATCAATGAGAAACTGTCAGTCGGGGGCGTTGGGGTGTAACCAAAACTCTCCATTTCTCGTCAGTTTCTTAATACGCATCCGTATATAGTCTTATAATCTATGTAATTTCTTTGCATGAATCATTTTTTTAGTTCTACAAAGTACGCAAAACCTTAGTCCTTTTAGTTATAAAAATATGCAATAAAACAGCTGTTGGCGAATTTGATACATTTTTATTAAGCGCAGAGGTCAAAAAAGCAAAAGTTAATGCATGTGCAGTAATCAAATATCATTTCATTCTTTAACATCTTAGGTGGTAGAAACAATATAATACAAGTGCGTGATCAGAAATCAAACAACCATTCTGCAGTGCATTGACAGGATGTGGTTACTGTTTAGAACTTGCTCAGCTTATCTGAGAAACAAAGACACACTATGGTGCAGTTAAATGAGATAGCAAAGCTATTAAAAACTATTCAAACAGCAAAATACTCTAAATTTGTTCTTTTCTTTAATAGTTGAATGTTTTATCTACTATTTATCTACTTAACTCTGCCATTAATGAAACTCAGCCTGGAGATGTTGAATTGGTTTGACCAGGATCCACTTGGTCTTGTTCTTTGGTTCTTGCTTAGTCACGGCCGAATCTCTTACATCCAAAACATATTAGAATCAGAGAGATCAGGAACAGCATGCCCAGTCCCACAGTCTGAAGTGAAACATTTGAGTTTAAACATTAATGTAGAACATGGAGTTTCTTTTCATGAAAAGTTATAATAAAAATATGCAGGAACACCTCATGAACCACCCAGCTTACAGAATAGTGATCCTAGAACGTTAGATAATGTTCTTTAAAAGTTCTCTCAAAGTTATCAGAAAAAAACATTCTTGCAGTAACTTTAGTAGTATTGTTTTATACTTAGCAAAAACATTCTTAAGTACAGTAGTTAGTGGAACGACTTAAAAATGTTACAGAATAAAAAGGTTTAACATTCTAATAACCAAGCAATAACATTAATACAATGTCTAAAAAACTGGACGTTTTAAACATTTTCCAACCATATTACCTCAATGCTTTACTCACCTGAGATATATTTCGAAAAAATTGAGTTGTTAGTTTTTCTGTGGAGTCCACTGAATCGATCAATGGCTGACACCATATTGTTGAAGATGATTCAGCAGTGTGAGCTGTCAGTCCTTTCCATGAAGTTCTTGCACAGGCGAGGTATTGTCCATCAAAGAACAGCAACATGACCCAAATAATGGCTGGAGTTAGACAAGAGACAATGGAGAAGGAACGCTTTTTTTTGCATTGCGGGCTTTGAACGTAAAACATGACCGCGGAGGAGAACAGAGCAGGAATCAGAAAGTATGCTAAAGAAAACAACAAATTCATCTGTGGATCACAAGGGCAGGCAAAATCCATCCCTAGTAGCTTTTCAAGCCCCAGCTGCAAAAAGCCAATGATGATATTTGAATAAACGCCCCTCTTTTTCACCAGTTTTTTCAAGCCTTCAGTAAATTTCTTGCACATCTTTGCGTTGGTGATGCAGAGAGGGACCAAAACTGAAAGATCTCGCTAATTGACTTGTACAGTGTTGCATATGACATAAACACGCCTTTTATATGTTCATGTGTCTCTGAGAGAGCAAGTAGCTCTCTCCTCATTGGTTCTGTGGTCATGTTATTAAGAGATTTTCATCTGAAAAAGTTTAACAGCATTAAAGGACACAATGAATGGTATGGCTAAAAACTGAGTGATTACTGAACGTGTCACAAAATGCCATGCAATGTCTCAAAAGGCAATAATGAGAGAGAACCTTGTAGGAGCGCTCACGTCACACTTTATTATAAACTCTGTTGTGTACTTGGTTGAGAGTGCTGTGTCTGAATGCTAGAAACCTGTTTGCTGGACTGGATGATATGAAATGTAAACACTCCTTTCCTAAATGACAGCAGATTTATCTAGATAGATATCTAGCCCAGAGAGTCTAGGTATTATTATTCTGCATTGTGGCATTTGTGATGACCATACATACAATCATACAAGAATATCATACAAAAGATTAGGTCAAAAAAGTACATTAATGTATTTTACCACAGACCCTAAATTGATCCAAAATTCAGTAGTTTAGGCTCTTTCTGACATTATTTGACTTTTTGAGAAATATGGAACATCCAATATATGAAAGAATCATTTACACAGTTCTCTTTTTTATTAGAATTGGGAAGAAATAAAAAACATACTGTATTTAAAACAACATAATCATAGTTATCTAATGTTAGACAGAAATCCAAAACTCCTATTAATGAAATTATATAATCAGGCACCTTGGGGACAGCATATTTAAAAGGGATGGACCTGCTGTATTTCTTTCAAATATTGTCATACAAAAGATACAAAAGTTTCTGAGTTGTTGGCCAAATGAATACATTTTATTAGCACGGCATAGTAAAAAAAATCAAGTGCAGTAATTATTTACAGTGTGTCATTTTATTCTTTAACTACGGTTTGGCCAATGTAATGCAAATGTTTGATAACATCAGAAATTAAACATGACCATTTTGCAGTGCACTGACAGGATGTGGTTTTTGTTTAGAACTTGCTCAAATCGCCTGAGAATCAAATGCATATTTTGAGGTACATATTTGAAACAGAGATATGAAAACCACTATGGGCAGTCCCAGTGTCTGAAGCAAAATGTTTGTCTTACTGTTTGAAACAATAGTTAATTGTTGCACATGGCATTTCTTTATATTAGTTACTATTTATTAGTTGATTTTCTGCATGAATTTATCAAAAATGTTTTTAAGGAGCACATAAAAAAAATGTCCACTTCCCTTTTATTACAAGTTTTAAAACTATTTTCATTTACTATTTTCATTTACAAAAAAACGATTTGTAGTGTTTGCGTGTGTGCGTGTGTGTGTGTGTGCGCGTGTGTTTGTGTTTATACAGCTCACTATTCCAACATGTGTGCACTAACTGGATGGGTTAAACGCACAGCACAAATTCCGAGCATGAGTTACCATAATTTTCCTGCACGTCACTTCTTTTGATTTAGTTGCATAATCTGGTTTTGCCCATTTGTCATTTGGCAGCAGAACAGCACAACCTCTGGATCAGGTTCTGATCTTGTGTCAGCAGAACCAGTGGAAAGCAGCACCAGTCCAGGGAACTTGTTTTTGTTTATACAGATAAACCCAGCACATTTGACTACGCCTATATTAAATTAAGATTACACTGTATTATTTTGTGTTGCTCATGGTTTAAGCAATAATAGTGACAGTGCAAATGTGTTTCTTTCATTATCGCATAGACATAACTGTCATGCTTGTGATTGGTTTATTCATTATGATGCGCTGATAAGTTAGAACACTGATTGGATAAATCGATTTGCATAGATAAACATGTAAATATATGCCTTGTAACATGCTAGCATTAAGTATTAAATCAGTCATAGTTTGAGTAATGTTTTTAAATAAGAAATAACTTGAGTTACACACAGATAATGGTCATTTCTTAAACTGTTGATATAGAGCTACCATGTCGAATTTGTATGTACATCATGTTAAATAAAGTCCTACATTTGTATCAGCATACAGTATATATTTTCCATTCATAGACTTTCAGTTTATTGGCTATCACCAGCCCTCTCAAAAAGTGCTTTTCCAAGTTCATTTCTGAAATTGTGCAATCCTGATTTTTCCCAAAGCACTGCCAGTAAATGTCATGTTTGTTTTAGTGAAATCATCTGTAAATTGTGTCTGAGGAACAAGGGAGGGTCATTTAGACAGAAAAGTATAAAATTTTGCCCTGGTAAGAAGCTCACTCAGATTCTCTGAAGCTTCTTGTTGTTAACCATGATCTCCTGCAGGACAACACTGGCCCTGGTTCTCCTGGCCGTTTTGGTTATGGTGGCTGAATCCTCATGGGGCAACGGTATATTTACAAATGTTCTTTTTAACTTTGCTTAAAATAACACTGTAACATTTGCAGCATTTGCAGGTTAAAAGCGAGTAATTTAACTATAAGTGAAGGTTACTTCTGACTTTGTCTGTTCAGAAGTTAGCAATTGTTCGCTGACAAGCTAATGAGCTATTTTTCATCTACATGTTAAATCTCTTCAGGTAAGGACAATTCCTATAATTATGACCTCTCCAAAGCATCTGATCTGAAGAAGCTATACAACTCCAAAGTGTACAAGGCAGAGAGGATGACCAGACCTCTAGAGGGGATGTCTTTCCAGCTCGGAATACTCAGTCATTCTGGAGTCAGGTAAAACTTAGACCCAATCAACAGTTTTGTAAATTTAAGTGATACTTATTTTTAACAAGAAGCTGAAAAGTTCAAATACATGTTGTTAAGGGAGAATGACTTCAGTTTTATGTAGGTTATCTGTTGGTTCTGCTTCTAGAGTTACTCTTGCAGATGGCACTAAATGGCTGGTCCATAAAGGAGACGGCTATAGAATTTCATCTCAAACCGTCGTTGTGGCCGCCCGTCACATGAGCGGTAACTGGAAGGCAAGTATTTCTGTAACCATGACATGAAAGCAACATGTAGATGCAATATTTATATTCAAATACATTTGCATTCTTTGTAGTGTTGTTTAGTGTAATAGTTTTATTTTAGAAATTATATGATACATCTACATTCTTTTATTTAGTACCCAATGCTCTCTTTAAAGCAATTTCACAACTTTGGATCTATTTTTAACTGGACAGATTGTTGAGACGAAAAACTTCGGTGGGAGCAAAACAGTTTCTGATTTTGTGAAGGCTGGAGGAACAGACTACAAGCTTCTCTTTGATAACTGCCACGATGCATCTGGCCGGATGATGCAAAAATGAATTCACACCTACAATGTAATTTTTGCTACATGTAATACTCAAATACATGGTAAATTGTTTTATTCAGTAATTTTATTGCTTAAATAAACATTTTATGTAACATTACGTCTTTGATATTTTTCCACATTTTCAAATGGCTGACTCAATGTTTTGAAATAAAGATTTATAACATAAACTATAAATTAAATGGCAAAGCAGTGGTGATATATTTAGTTTTAGTATGTACAGGATGATGATGCATTATTATTTTTTAAATATATTTTTTATATATAGAGAGACATTTTATAATATAGTTGTTAAAATTGAAATTTATGTATTATTGGTCGAGTAGCTTTTAAGGGTAAACTTAGCTCTTATTTGATTTTTACAGAACAGTTGAAATGCAAATTATAATATATTATTTGTTTTCATGTAAAATAGTAAGTCAAATATTCCATTTAAAATTAGGTTTTAACAATGTAGTTTACTCAAACCTAAACTAGAATCACAGAAATCATAACTAGAATAAGTTATAAAAATACAGGAATGATCTGAAAGGTAAAAAATACATTTGTCAGAGAAAGACAATAACACCAGTAATATCCAGAAATACCAGTTGTTAGAACTAGACAACTAGACTTAACCGTTATAACATACACAAAAGTACTAAGCCGTGGTTCTCAAACATT
>JAZGTK010021407.1:0-10633 GCA_036877625.1 Ambastaia sidthimunki
AAATTCCTTATTTTGATTTATTATTCCATTTTATTGTGATATAATTGGGAGTTCAATGGAAATGTCTATATGTTGCAAATCTCAGGGCAGAGACTAATGACACTGTAAACGCTGCATACGCATCTGGTTTACACGTATACACTTGACTAACCCTTAACTGTCCATTGTTTAACTTTACCATAGCTAATGTTGTTAAGATAAGATAAAATAAGCAAATAAATAAAATCTCTCCTTTTATACTGTTCCTTTCTTATACATGTACATATGTGTATGTGTACTTGAACGACTTTAACGTATAAATGTATTGGCTTATTTTCAAATAAAGTTGGTAACCATATAAAGAATGGTGTTTGTAAATGACATTAAATAACTGCATCCATGAGAAATAAAAATATCTGCAAATAAGTCCCAACATAAATACCTTTATACTATAATTTATTTATAGAAAACACTTCATAAAAATATTCTACTTGTGAACATTAGTTAATGCATTAGCTTACATGAACAATAAGTACTATATTTTCCACAGTACTTATTAATCTTTGTTAATGCTAGTTAATACAAATAACAGTTATTCCTTCTTTGTTCATGTTAGCTGAACATCAAATTTAAAACATTATTAGTAATCCCCATAGAAATGAAAGTATGTATAATGTGTATTAAAAACACATAATAAAAAATAACAAAGTTCAAATGTATTAATAAATTGTGGTTTTTTTTGTTTGACTACTTTTGCATACATAAACAATTCTACCAATAGTTCTGGCATTCAATTATTATGTCTCACATATACACATTTTCATTTATGTTTACCTACGTAATATCCTTTTAAACATAAAATAATTAGAACAAACTCTGTACTTAAATTGATTATTTTAGTGCATTATGTTGAGATTAACATTCATATTTTCATTAGATTTGTGTGAGACCTTTACAGTGTTTATGAACTTTAGAAACGTTTGTCTTATTTCTTTTGTTCTTACTCCATAAATAATTGGGTTAAAACAACTTGGAAAAAGTATGTACATTGTACTTATAAATACATGACTATTAGGAGAAAAACTATTTCTTGTTCTGTATGAAAGAAATGCAGTCAAGGCCAATATCAAAGTAACTGACATAACAATCAAGTGAGTTATGCAGGTATTAATGGCCTTCATTTGGGCTTTACCAGATGTGAACACAGAGGCAAAAATCACAACATAGGAAACAGTAACTAGAACACAATCAGTGGTTGGTACAAGGAAAGCTGTCAAAAGTCCTACTAAGTTATTAATGGATATATCTGCACATGCTAACTGAACCAATGCCATGTGCTCACAAAAACAGTGATCAATCACATTTGTTACACAGTAGGGCAGCTTTCCAGCCAGAACGACCACAGACATTACTAATACTGCATTCCTGATTACTGGCACAACAACAAACTTTAGAAAGTTTGACATTTCCATGTATTTATGATAATAAAGAGGTTTGCATATTGCAAAGTAACGATCTATTGCCATCCACAAAAGCAAAGTAGACTGAAATGTTCCAAAAAAATGAAGGCCAAACATTTGAATCAAGCAACCAGTTAGAGATATCCCATTCCAATTAAATAAAAAGCTAAGAAGCATGTTGGGTACAAAGAGTATAGGTAATATGAAGTCCACAGCTGCTAAAAGACTTACTAGTACATACATAGGAGAATGCAGAGACTTTTGAGATATGACTAAATATATAAGAATAGAATTTGCAGAAATAGACAATATAAACATCAGAAAGAAAGGGATGAATAAAAAAGGCCTCCATTCTCCTAGGCTGTAGAAACCATTCAGTTTGAAGTCTGTGAATGAAATATTTTGTGCAGAAAGATTCTTCATGTCGATCAACCTCTTTTCACACACAAACAAATGAATGAAACTGTAAGAACAAACCATAGTTATTTAAGATTGTCAATAAACAACATTAAACTGCCTTGTAGTATCATATACATTTTACACTTTGTGTGCTGTTTCTTTGTAATGTTGTGAACAATCACTACTAATTACACAACAAATGAAAAAGTATGATAAACTCAAATAAATGATCTCTTGAAATATTAGACATCATTATTGCATTCTAAAACAATTCAAATGCAATGTAAAATAACAAAAGCTGTTATTATGTTTGGCTGATTCTTTTATGTAACATTTAAATTTACCTGAATTCCGAGCCAGTTTTTTGACTGTGTTAGAAAATTGGACAAAAGGGCAATGTAGAGAGAAAAAATACCAAGCTACCTTTAACACTTTTACAAATTAGATCACAATTTGAAGGCAAAAAATGCTAATAAAAATGGAGTATTAAAGTATACATATATCATGCTCTTATTCCTACAGTTCCACTGTCAGCTGAGTCATGTTTCAGTTATAATGACCTGTCCTACATCTCAGAGTGAAATGAAAGCTTGACACATATCACGGTCTGTAAATATATTGTGCTGTGTCCCCATGAGTCTGTGCACTGCTCCCATAGAAGCCTTATGACCTGTCAGTAGATGAGGAATGAAGGTAAGGAAAGTATGAATTATGTCCATAGTTTATAACCATGTATATACATGAATACATTTAACTTTGAGGTGTGCAATTGGCTTCACTAATCAGGGAACTGATTTTGAATGATAATGGTGGAACAGTGATATAGACATTCAAACACAGCCCTATTGTGAAATAATGAAGGTTGTGAAGCATATGCCTCCATTGAATCTATTGATATTTCAATTGATATTTTTATTTCAATGTATTATTTTTAAAAATGTTCCAGTGGTATTCTAGTAAAAAACTAGATAGAAAAATCCAACTAGATAGCGAGCATAGCTTTAAACAGGATGAGCCAGAGTGGTACAACGATGTCCCATGTCCATGAAGCAACATGAATGATGCAAGGTCTCCTTACATTTATTCAAAAACAGATCACCCAAAACTAATGCAACAGTTAGCTCCAATTTTGGTCAGAACCATTTGCCTGAGGCTGGATTACATGTTATATTGTTATAAATAATGTTCAGTTTCTTGCATAGATCATTTTACTAAACATAAGACCTCCATTTGCCATATTATGATTGCCATTTTATAAATCACTAAAGACCACAGATCACAACTAAAAATCACAACGAAAGACCACAACTTCCTTATTTTTCAACTGATGAAAGGTCACCCACATCTTGAATGGCCTGAGGGTAAGCAAATTAACAGCCCACATCTTGGATGGCCTGCGGGTAAACAAATTAACAGCAAATTGTAATTTTGGGTGAAATTCCCTTTAAACCATTAATATACGTGAATAGATTTGACAATTTATCATTAAAGATATATTGTTTAACCTTTAAGCCATGTTTTCCAACCATGTTTCCATCTGTGTTAAAATGATTTTAAGGTGAATGCAAAGGATTATTAAACTCATCAAACAATACAGAACACAGGGCAGAGAAATAGTTGATGATACGGGAAAAGTAATCAGTAACAAACAAGGCAATACAGTAATCCAAAAATGTTCCAACAAGTAACAATGGTCATAATAAGAAAGTAATGAAACAGGCAATTGTAAAACACATGGTAAGGCAGTGAATGCACAACTAGCAATACAAGTGGTTTCATGACATATATATAGTATATAAACAACAAACAGGAAATGAAAATAGAAGCAGTGTTCATGGCTAGTATTTCAGAGAGGGAATGGATACCAGCTCCCATTTATTACAGAACCTACCCACAAACACCTCTCATAGCTCATTTCCACCGCCGCTGTGCCGGTGCAGGTGCCCAGTCTAGAATTGGTTCTGCGTGTTTCGACCGAACGTTGACAGGTGCTGGTGCCAAAAAGCAGGCACCGGCACGGCACCCTGAAGTTGCTGGTCCCAAAGTCGGAACCGCACAAATATGTAAATGCAGAACCATAAACAAAGGTTTACCCTGTTATAATGTTGCCTCGTGAACTGTGCTCGTAAATAACGAAAGTTTGTAGAGCGCTGTGTGAATGTAACCATACTAACATTTTGCTACAAATTTCTGTGCTGAAATTTCTGTGGAAATGCGTGCGGGTGCTGGTGCTGCTGGCTCAGGAGTCTTGGCCCTCAAACAAGATGCCACAACTTGATGCCAATCAACTTTGATTTTTTATGGATCCTGATAGCCCTTTGCAGACTGAGGTGAGTGCTGTACCACACATGCCACTGGCACCATAGAAGGTTCACCCCAGAAAGACAACATTGAAGGCTGGTAGCCTTTAATGTCATTTGGCAGGCTGTAGATCCTTGATGCATCTGTGGTCTCCATGGCAGTGTGTAAACCCTTCATGGGGATTAATCTGTATGACTTAATGATAACAGATGGATGAACAGATATACACTTTGGAGTTTAGTAGATCAGTGATAAAGTCAGTGGACAGGTGGGACCAGGATATCTGAGGGTGAAGAAGGCAGCGGTTAAAGAAGATCAGATGGCAGTTCTCTTTTTACTGTGAATGAACTTGACATAATTTTATGTAAGCAGTGACAAGAGGCAGTTGTGGCTTACTGGTTAGTGAGTCGGGCTTGTAATTAGTAGGTTGGTGGTTCGATTCCAGTGCTGGCAGGTAGCAACTGAAGTGCCCTTGAGCAAGGCACCTAACCCCTGATTGCTCCCCAGGTGCTGTGTGTGTGTGTTCATAACTTGCAGTGTGTGTACACTCCTCAGCAGTAATGGGTTCCATATCTGACAAAAACATGTCACTTTCACATCTTTTAATGAGTAATATCATTAATGAAAGAAGGCCACCAGAATGAGTCATCATAAATGAACAATTCTTAGCATCCTGGCTGAATGACGCTGGTTGATTGGAGAAATATATTCAATATTGCTATAAAAAACCCCTACATTTTTCTAAAGAGCCTTCAAACTTCTAAGGAAGAGTGAATCTTACCGATGGGGCTTAAGTGGATAGAGGAAGAACTGAAGTGGATATAGTGGTATACTGAAAATGACTAGTTTACCAAAAACTGTTGCTAACAATGTAAGGGTAATGACACTGTTTTGGGCAAATGTGTTTATTGTTCCATTAATCACATTTGGAATAGATTTTAAAGTACTATCACTTAGTGGCTTAGGACCTAAATACATATATGTATTAATACACAAATATGTATAAATACAGATAGGCTTGTTAAATATAAACCTAAAAGACTTCTCAGATCACTAGGCTCAATCAGTTAGAAAAGAATGTGGATCATTTAAGATTCTGCATTTAGGCATTATGCCACCGGTAGCTAGAACCAGTTTCCAGAATAGGTTATGATAGATGTGGTCCAAAATATAGCCACATTCAAATCTAGGCATCTGTTTAGCTGTGCTTTACTGACTGAGCACTGTGCTGCTTAATAATGTATTTTAATTTTAGTTTTATGTCTGTCTTTATTTATTTTACAGTTATTTTAGCAGTGTATGTTTTGCTTTTATTAGGATTGTAAGTCATTTGCTTGTATTTATTATGTGAAGCAGTTTGAATAGCCATTGTGTATGAAATGTGCTGTATAAATTAACTTGACATGCCTTTGTCTATTCAGTGTAAGTTTGTGCTCTAAACATTGGCCTATGTAAATTTAAAATCCATGTGAGAAAAAACCATGCTCTGTTAAGAAGGAAAACAAAAACAAATGTTACATATTTCCATGTTTCATTGAATAAAAACACATAACTATAAATTCTGAACATAATTTGATATTTCACAATATTTGTAATCCTAAAATCCCTCACATTGTGTAACTGTTTATCCTTTGACAGGTCTCAAAACCTTTATGGGAGCAGTGCATAGACTCATGGGAACACAGCATGATATATTTACAGACCATGATATGTGTCAAGCTTTCATTTCATTCTAAGACGTAAGACAGGTCATTATAACTGAAACATGACTCTGCTGACAGTGGAACTGTAAAACAGAGTGCATGATAGTTGTATACTTTTAATACTATTCTTTGATGACACTTTATACTTTTTATACTTTAATACTACTATAAATACTATTATACTATTTTATTTTATACTATTATATAAAATCAATATTATATATTAATACTTTTAATACTACTGATATTATTTATATTAACATTTTTTGCATTTATCATATTAACATTTATCAAATAAATTAGTAAATATGCCAGAAATCTTTCCATTTGTATTTTTTTGTATATAATAATATACAGCTATATAATATTTGTTGTTTGAAAGTGCATTGTAATTCTTCAGGAACACAACATCAATATCTTAAGAGATCATTCTTGACATCTTTATTCATTGTGTAATAAGCATTGATTATTCACAAAAATACCATGAAATATATATTTATGTTCTCACAGTTTTAAATATATATATTATTATAATGTAGTTTGGTGTTGTTTGTTGGCAAACTTGATCAACTATATTTTCTCCTTACAGTTTCATTAATGCGTGAAAGGGGTTGTTTGGCATGAAGAATCTTTCCGCACAAAATATTTCATTCATAGACTTCAAACTGAATGGTTTCTACAGCCTAGGAGAATGGAGGCCTTTTTTATTCATCCCTTTCTTTCTAATGTTTTTATTGTCTATCTCTGCAAATTCTATTCTTATATATTTAATCATATCTCAAAAGTCTCTGCATTCTCCTATGTATGTACTAGTAGGTTATTTGGCAGTTGTGGATTTAATAATGCCTATATTGTTTGTACCCAACATGCTTCTAAATTTTTTATTTAATTGGAATGGCATATCATTAACTGGTTGCTTGATCCAAATGTTTTGTCTTCATTTTGTTGGAACATTTCAGTCTACTTTGCTTTTGTGGATGGCACTAGATCGCTACTTTGCAATATGCAAACCTCTTTATTATCATAAATACATGGAAATGTCAAACTTTCTAAAGTTTGTTGTTGTGCCAGTAATCAGGAATGCAATCTTGATAATATGCTTGGTGTTTCTAGCTGGTAGACTGTCATTTTGTGTAACAAATGTGATTGATCACTGTTTTTGTGAACACATGGCATTGGTTCAGTTAGCATGTGGAGATATATCTATAAATAACTTGGTAGGACTTTTAACAGCTTTCCTTGTACCAACCACTGATTGTCTTGTAATAACTGTTTCCTATGTTGTGATTTTTGCTTCTGTGTTTAAATCTGGTAAAGCCCATATGAAGGCCATTAATACCTGCATTACTCACTTTATTGTTATGTCAGTTTCTTTGACTTTTGCCTTGACTGCATTTCTATCATACAGAATCAGAAATAATTTTTCTCCCAATAGCCGTATATTTATAAGCACAATGTACATACTTTTTCCGAGTTGTTTTAACCCAATTATTTATGGTGTAAGAACAAAAGAAATAAGACAAACATTTCTAAAGTTCATAAACACTGTTAAGATTTTACCCTTGTAACAAATCCAGTAATAAAGTGGATGTTACCCACAACATAATGCACTGAAATAAGCCTTATGAAATCAGTTTAGTACAGGGAGATCTAAAGGGAAAGTAAAGAGAGTTGTTCTGATGAAGTATTGCATGTAAAAGGCAAAATATGCATATATGACACAAAACATAATTCACTAACTATAAACTGTGGTACCTTTTATATGTGTGCAAAAGAGGATAAATAACCAAAACATTTCAAAGTTTCAAACAATTTTGAACTTGTGGTTCTTTATTGTGACTTGTTCTTATATATGTTTTTTGCATTGCTACAATAATTACTAGTAATACTTTATGTATTTGTTAATTCAAGTAATATTTAAATATCTATTACACAGTAATTACAAAGTCTTAAACTGAAGCACATTAAACCGCAAATCTTTAAACACAAATGCAGCTGTCATTCTAAAGCATATTTTCTGTAAACTGTATTTGGTAATTTACAATACTTAAAAGACACTGATTATATTTGCAACAACATATTTATATATTTCAGTTACTTTCTTGTATAGTATAGATTTACACTTTAAAATAAGGTTAGTTTGCCATTTGTTAACTATTTTCTACATTTAGGTAACTGTGTATATTAACATGAACAGTGAACATCTAAAGCATTTATTAATTGTTCATTTTAACATTTACTAATACATTTTTAACATCAAAAGCTGTTATATGCAATTAACTAACATGATCTAACAATAAACTACAGATTAAAATACAATACAACACTGATATTGCAATACTGTATTGCAACAATGGTGATTATCTTCTTCAAATGTTGTTTCTGTTTACTACACCAAGTATGAAGGAGGATCACTTCTGCTAGCACATAACAATGAAAATGCAGTAAGAGCCACAGAGATATAATGCATATAAAGCAATCCCTTTTTAAAAAAAAAATCTGATTGTTACAAACGGCACATTAATGCAATACCTGACCAAACTTAGAAAATGGACCTGTCAACAAAGGCAAATTAATATGTTAGAAAAAGGTTATGATCCCAGTTAAATATATATTATATAAGTATTCACTGTAAGTCGCTTTGGATAAAAGCATCTGGCAAATGAATACATGTAAATGTAAATATATGAAGCAGATTTTACATTCAGTAAATTTCACAGAAAGACAAACACAACAATGTTTCTGTATACTGTTTATCTGAACTCCAAATAAGATTATCAGGTTGAAAAATTTAAAGTAAAGGATGGAATTCATCACATTTTCTTTATTTACAAGCCGCCCTTAAAACAAGCAGCCATTTTAGTATGTTTATAATCATGCTGCAACTACAGACAAAACAATAAATGTTAAACATAAACAGCAGGTACTAGTAAAACAACAACAGGAAATAGTAAAACTATTACTTCTATATGTATACACAAATTTGACTAAACACTGTTGAGAATAAAATAATTAGATATTTTAAATATCCACATAACATTGAAATGCTTATGACCATGCTTTTAACCATGTCATGATTGTATCTGTTCTTTGTGTCTTTTCCTGTTTTTTTGGTTTCCTTTGTTCCCGCCTATTAATTTAGTCATTATCCTGTTAGTTCCTCATTAGCTTCTCCTCTGTTGTCCTAGTTACTTATTGTTCACCTGTTTCTAGTTTTGTTATCCTATGTCTATATACTCCTTAGTTTTGTTCTGTTCTTGGACAGTCCACATTTGTAGTTTGATTATGGTGTTTGTGTTCTCCTGGTCTCCTAAATGTTGGTTATTAAAAGTGTATTTGAGATTATCTTCCTGTTTTCTTAAATTTCTCCTACAAGCACCAGAACAGTATGCATGTGACAACCACACATAAAAGAGACAGGATACATTCATGCCTGTTCTACCATTTCAGATACTGTATAAGTCTAGATATTTTAGACAAAACATTTTTGCCACAGAAAACAGAAACAAAAGAAAACTAATTAAGGTTTTTGGAAGTAGAAATATCGGTTCTGTAAACATAGCGCTGCAATAAACCCAATCAGAATGTACATAGGTGCATGTAACTTACTTTTTTTTTACAATCACTAAGATTATAATTCTATTTACAAAGCTGTAAAATCTATGGCAGCATTTACAATATCCTGTCCCCAAGTTTACTTCTCTGCATGAAAGGGTTAAACATTACAAACATTAAAACATAGTGCAAGTATTTTCTTTATAGCTTTTTTGTACGTGTTTATTTATCAGATTTAGTCGGACAAATTATTTGGACCAATTATTTTCTGTAACACAGTGTCAGTCAGACTAAACCTGTCATTACTTAAGTGACTAATTATAACTTGATGTAACCAGTAGCTGGTGATTAAATTATCTTTGGTCTGGTTAATAGTGGCCTTTGCCTTAGACAGGAAATAACTCCAGGGATTTCTGGGTTTCTTTGGTTTCTCATTTTCTGTGTTCTCTGCTGGAACAGTGTCTGAGGGATGTGGAATTAAATATTTTGCTTAAGGGTTAAAACTGTAAGTATAGAAACTTACTATAGTTACTTACTATTGTATGTCCCAGGAATTAATACCATGATATCCGCATGAGAACTTAGTATTTAATAACAAAGCTTGTATCACAAACACATCACACATTGTGTTAAGTCCCCTGTGAACTGTTCTTTTGGGTTTCCCCTGTTAAGCTCTGTTTTCACCCCCATAATCTGTCTATTTGGTTTCTCCCCATTATATGCCGGTATTTGGTTTTCCGGTTCTTGTTTAGTTTCATCCCCAGTTTAGTTTCATCCCCAACTTTCATTCACCAGTCTGTTTTTAATTAGTTTGCTTTATGAGTTGTTTTTTGTATAGTCTTCCTTGTCTGGTTTTATATTGTCATAATGTTATTGGGTGTTCTACGTTCCTGGTCTGTGTCTGTTCCTTGTATCATTTGTGGATTATAACGATTAAACACGTTTGAAAGGATTCTACATTATTTTACCCTTGCTCCGGAAACCCATGCATGTGACACATTGACACCGCGCTCATAATATTCCTGATACCTAGAGCCAATAAGGGAGAGCATGCTCTTAAAGAGATAAACACTGTAAGGACCACCCATCGGCCCAACGACGGAATCCAATGGCGTGGGTGAAGGTATCTCACGTGTTCAGTCTTTATTCAGCACTTTTATATGATTTTACTTAATTTATTATAATTTGGGTTTATCAACGATATGGTTGATTCTAATCTGACTCCAATTTATATTT
>JAZGTK010021408.1:0-10633 GCA_036877625.1 Ambastaia sidthimunki
ACCGCTTCCCATTTTACCATGACAACAAGCAGGGCTGGCAAAACTCAATCCGACACAACCTGTCGCTGAACGACTGCTTCATCAAAGTGCCCAGAGAGAAAGGGCGCCCGGGCAAGGGCAGCTACTGGACGCTGGACACCAAATGCCTGGACATGTTTGAAAACGGGAACTATCGGCGACGGAAGAGAAAGTGCAAAATTCAGGAAACGGGCGAGACTAGTCACAAGAGAATCCGAGGAAATTCGTCTGTCCCCAAACATCACCATAGTGCTCATTTAGAGCAAAAGGAGTCGACGATTAACAATATTGTAAAGAAGACGACCGAAAATGATGCTAAACGAGACGCGAGCCTTTTTGAGCCTCGCGATACATCTCCAAACGTGCCCAAACGCACCGAGAATTGCGCTTCTGCTGACTCCACGAAAGACGTGTGTTTCCCACACCCGACAACTTTGGGTTCAAATTCAAGATGCACGAGTCCTAAACGCACCGACACGGTGTCGCCAACCCGGCCTTTGAACAAAACAGAGACGGACCCTCGAGTGCTGGTACACGCCCGCCGCCATGAAGACGTTTTGCCCGCTACAGGTGCGAGCGCTCAAACCGGGAATGCCGAGCCCAAAGGACCGAATGCTCAGACGAACCCTAAAAAAACAACAGACAAATCGAAGGAGTTTAGCATTGACAGTATTTTATCCAAAAAAGAAAACCAGCATCAGCGGAGATACGGCGCGGATGCGCGTTTGGAGACTACAGGTTACGCGCTCTCGTCCTCGCTGATCTCACACGCGCATCCACAGCTGTATCCACGCGCTTTCCCGCTCTGCTCTTACCTGTCTCTCACCTGTCCTGATAAAACACTGAACTTCAGAGAGAAAATAGACGACAAGCTATTCTTTTGACGACCAGACAACCATACAAGACTGTAGAGCAAATACATTTCATCAAAATGTATTGTTGTGCCTTTACAAAAGATAGTGAATTTAGTAGCTTCTAACGATCTTTATTTCTGTTTAAAAATGTCACAAATACAGTTTGTATAATATGTATTGGGCATTAAGACTTTTTTTATTATTTCGCTACTATTATTGTTGTTATTATTGTTATGGGATGCGACCTGGGTGGCCCGATCCACAGAACAGTAGGCCTATACTGTTACAGTAGTTAATTTTTAAGATGTATACTATGATCAGGAAAGCATTCATTGTGAGTACAGCTGTTTGACTTTGTGACTGAGCACTGTTTATTTGAACAACTGTGCTGTATGATCCCCTTTTTACTTACGACAAAGACACCTGACAAATTACAGATTAGATGCTGTTGTTTTTGTCCCTCCTTCCTCAGCAACCCTATACACAAAATCAGTCAAATTTGAGATGGTGCTTAAATTCACAGTTGTGGAAAGAAGAGAAAAAACTGTTGGTTGTTGTTTGGTCAAAATTCATGTTGAATTAAACTGAGAAAAAAATATTCAAATAAATAATAATGTATGAATAAAACTTTGTTAAAAAACTGTTGAACATACATCTTTGATTTCCGTGAAGCCTAAGACGAACTGATAAAACAGGTGTTCTGTGTTCCACACAATTTACAGAACAGTGTGAAATTTGTACCAGTAATAGTGTATTCTTTAATTCGTTTAAAAGAATGAATACATGCTTTGTTGAGCTAGTAAACATTGTTTTTTATGAGATATGCTGAAAATCTGAAAAAAGTTAAAAAACACAAACGCTGACTATAAAATGATTAAGAATGTGTTTTCTTAATTCTAAACAGCAACTTGTTTCTGGACCAAGCATAATACTAAACTGTGAAACTAATCTTCCACTTATGTTCCTCGCCACCATATATAGCCATAAGTTTTTGAACTGAAAGCTCCGAGCCTCAGTGAGTGAAAATCAGGAATGCTTGTGGAAATAAATAAGCGTCCCCACATTCAGGCAGGGGGAACTCACAAGCATTTCCTGTGTATAGGATTCTTTTGGTCAGAAGTGTAAATAGAACGTCGTCCATCTGAAGGTTTGTGGAGAGAATGCAACTACATCTTTCAATCTGTTGCCTTCATCTGTCCTTCTCACAGATGGGCAGAACCTTAGATGGAGCAGCCGGACCGGTTTGGACCACAGCCGTGAATTGTAAGTCCATGATGAACTGAAATCTTAGTGGTGTGACATTGTTTTGCTGAATGTAAATCAGTATTTTTAGTATGTAGCTGTGTTGCTGTTTCTGATGTTTATATCCTCACATATATGTGAAATGACTACAAAATAGATCACAAGGTCCCATGACACACAGCCTTAAAGGGGATTGTGCCCTCTAGTGTTATAGTTGTAAAACTCTGCTGCATAATAACATAAAATGAACATTAAAAGCAAAAGCCATTGAGGTTTAAACATCTAGACTTTTAAATGACTTGATTAAGATTCCAACAATACCTAAAACATCCTATCAAAAACATTTATTCCCCACCCTACCAAAAAGATCCAATTACAACCCAGTAAAGACACATTGATACATTTCTGCTGTAATATCAAGGTCATATTTTTTGTGTCTCACAGAAAGCAAATGTTTTCTCAGCAGCTTGAAACATGGACCTCAGACATGGAAGAAGAGTTTAATAACAACATTCTCAGTTTGTGTTTGGTCCTTCTCAAACATTACACTAAAATAAACACGACAGGGAAAGATAATCTTTGTAAGTGTTTCAAGTGTAAAAACTTCATATTCAAGGATGGATCGTGCTTCGTCTTCATTTATTTTAACTGGAAATAGAGCAAACTTTCTGTGGTCAGAGCTACAAGTGTTCCTCTGTGAGAGATGCCAAATAAAGGCACATGTTTCCTGAATTATAGAGCAGAATTTGATAAAAAGCAGTTGTGGAACTAAGAAAGACCACATTTTTGTCGAACAAACATAAACATATCATTTGGCTGACTTAAAGCAATTACTCAATTCTGATTTAATCCTATTTTGCTGCTTACACAAAATGACAAGAACTTTCATTGATTCAGACCAGCATTTTGCCACCTTTGTATGCCAAAGTGTTGCAGACCTCAAATGTTTAAAATTCCTCCAGCATGTTGCTTTACAGTAATTTTAGAATCAGTATTGTTTGCTGTGAGTCCAGTCCCAGAGAACTCTAGGGGTCATGGTTTGAATCTTGGATCTCCTCAAATGACTCAGATTGAGTTGAAGGCCTGACACATCTCAAAGGGATTAAATTAAGAACGAGAGCGCTGGAGCTAATCTGTAAAAATGTCATCAACCTTGTTCCATGTGCAATCATGTCTCCAAGTCAACCTGCATAAAAAGAGTTTTAATCTTTTTGTTTATTTTATATTTTCACTCCCAGTGTAAACCAAACTTGGTTGTCCAAATATGCTCTCAGCACTAGAGGAGGGGCGGGGCTTTGATGAAGATGAATAGACTCTCTGGAAGGAACATCAGCTGCCAAATGAAGTTTCCTGGAGCTTCGTTTTATAAAGCATCATTTGCATGCAGAGAGCACAAACCCATAAGAACAAACACAATTGTTTCTTCTAGCAATGAAATTGAATAGAAAAGAAATGGAGACTACCCAGCTAACAGGGAACATTTCCAAAACGTTGGCTAATGTTTTCCAAAAGTTCTCAAAAAATGTTCTTGCAGCAATGTTAGTAAAACATTTTGTTATAGAAAAAACTTTCGTATATCAAAAATGTTTTCCTAAGTTGTTAGTGGAACGTTTTAAAACCTTACAGAATTGAAGTTTAAACAATGTTCTTATAGCCAAACTTCTAAAAAACTGGATGTTTTAAATGTTCCTAAAACTTTTAAAATAACATTGTAAACACTTTTGTTGCTTAATGGAAATGTTAGAAAAACATTCATAAAACCTTAAATTGTTAGCTGATGTCCTCTTGGGGGATTTTAGATAAACCATCTGAGCAGCCCATGGGCAATGGGACACACACACACACACACACACACCAGCTACTATTAGGAGACACATAAGTCTCTGTCTCAATGAAAAACAGAAATTTGCTGTAGTGCCAACACTCTGCACCCCTGCAAAATCTTTTGGTTAAAAATGTTATTGAAGGCGACAGGAATGGTCAGTGGAGGGGTGGCAGTGTTGGTAAAATTAATTTCTGTTTTTTTCTTCCTTCTCTTCCACTTTCCTTTTTCTCCAAATCCTCACCAACATCCTGACTTCACACGAGGTTTCTCATCTTCCACATGTACATTTTACCACAAGCGTTTGTTTTTCATTATGTAAATGCTTCACAATTATTTTAGGAATCTGAGGTCCTTTGAACCTACATTTGGATCTCGAAAACCTCAATGTTTTACACAACCCTTAAAAGCTAAGATTCTCTGAAGTGGCACATTAAATCTCACTAATAATAGCCAGCAATACAATACATACAGTAGAAGTTACTGCAGGGCAGTTAATGCAAACAAACTTTTATCTAATGTATCTAATATAACATTTACTCAATGAAATGCAATGATGTCATATGCACTGATGACTGTATGTTTACATATATTTTCAGATCACTGACTGAGAAGCTGCTTGTAATAAGAGGTTGGTACAATAAATCTCTCTCTCACCCGCACATATGGTCGAGCACAGTAACTGATACCATTACTTGTGTGACTCATACCATGAAATTACAATTTTTGAGGGAATAATAAAGAGCCATTTAGAAATAAACTTTCAAGTGTTGTTCTGTGTGCCAAACTAAATATTACACATAAAACCACCATCTCAGCGGATTATGCCTCAGCTTGTTGAATACGGTCAACCCAAGGAATTTAAATTGTCTAACAGCCACTGAATTAGCACTTTTTATTCCAGTTTTCCAAGAGTCCAACTGTATCCATGAACATTTAAACCTAAACTAAATTCATGGATTATTTACAGCCAGCTGTTAAACAAAAGCATTTCAGGTGTTTCCTTTAATAAAGACCATGTCTGTATACATCTGCACTTTTCAACAAATTAGGTGGATTTTCTGTTGATCTTAACCAATCAATGCAGCTTGTTTATTTTTTCTAAAATTCACAGACGCAGTTCGTATGCACAGCATGCATTTTTTTATTGCCATTACAGAAATAAATACATAAAGATCAGGGTAATTAATATATAATATATAGTCAAAACAACTGTATATGTAGCAGAACTACATGTGTTACACACACCTCCTGTAATGAAGGGCCTTTGTGAGCAACATAAGCCATCCTCAAAACAATTGGTTCAAGTCCTGAAAGCCAGATGTGGCAACCAAATGTTGTCTGAATGAAAATGTCTATGCGTGTCTACACAAACCTTCTAGTTGAGTGTGTATGTGTCTGTGAAAACTCCCAAGACCTATTAGCATGTGGTTGTTGCCCCTGTCAAGGACCACCCTGGTGTCTGGTTCACACTTAACCTAGGGGAAGAAACGTGACTCCTTTTAAGCCTCCCAAAGAGGGTCTGAAAAGTGCATTTGGAGGTCCACTTGCTCCCAAATACAGCAAACTGTCTGTAGCCAGACAGCCAAGCATCACACAGAGACACTCTAACAGTGTGTGAGACTGTAGCAAAGATATGTGTGTGTGTGTGTGTGTGTGTGAGATGGGGGGCACATTAAAAGACAATTACAGGGGTCATTGTCAGGAAACACAGCCATTTGTGTCTCCATGACAACGTCTGATCTTGAACTCTGTAACATTCAACCCCAAAAGGTTTTAAAGAAGGTTGACACAAACCATGTTCTAACAGAGAAATGTCATGTAATTAATTGTAATATTATTAATATTACAAGCACCCTGCTAACAGAAAACATTCTTATAACATTGGTTAACATTCTTTAGAAGTTTTCTCAGTTTTAAAAAATGTTTTTGCAGTAATGTTAGAAGAACTTTTTTAAGGGTATATATCATAAATATCAAAACGTTATTCTTAAGTTGTTAGTGGAACATTTTAAAATTTTTACAGAATTTTAAAAAGTTTGAATAGCGTTCTTAAAACCAAGCAATACACCAAGCCTATAAAACTGGACGTTTTGAACATTCCCAGAACATTCAAAATAACATTTTTTATGTTTTTGTTACCTAATGAAAGCATTAGAAAAATGTTCTTACAACCTAAAATTGTTAGCTGGGTTCTACCAGAATTTGTCTGTTGAAATTGTTAATGTATAACTTCCAAACACACTGTGATGGGTAAAATAATATAATACATGTAACACAACAAAATATATGTGACATAATATATGTAACATAATATAATTTAGTAACACAATACTGAGCATTTGAGGTTCGGAGTAACAATAGACAACCACTGGTACTTTAACAACACATTGGGGGTGAATAAACCCGTATTTGTTGATCACTAAATGAAACAGAAAGGATGTGATCCTGCAGCAAGTGTTGCAGATAGGAATACTGATGGATGGGATCTGGAATGAATTAGCAGTAGTAGAGCTCTCTGTGTGACACCAGCTCTTGGCCTTTCACAGCTCATTACTGCGTGTCCAATCAGAGCAGAGCGCTGTGACTCCTGTTTATTTATACACACAGCCAGCCGTGGCAGCCATTTGGCAGCTTTGTGCACCGAGCCTTAAACACTCCCACATTGAGCTGAAACTGCACAGACATATTCAGCGTGTTATCAGACACACAGAGCACCGCCTCTTCTGTGACCACGCGCACGCACGCGCTCACAAACGCATGCACGCGCACGCACGCACGCGTTTTATTCGGACATTCCATAGACGTAAGTTTTTATACTGTACATGAACTGTATATTTTATCACGTACACTAACCCTAAACCTACCCATCACAAAACTTTCCATTATTTTAATTTACTAAAGATCATTCTGTTTGATTTATGAGCTTGTTTCCTTGTGAGGAGCAAAAAACGTCCCCACAAGGTCAAAATTAACTAGTACTACTATACTTGTGGGGACATTTGGTCCCCATAACAGTAAATACCAGTGCCTTTACACTCCATACAGATCTAAATAATAGAAATGCATTGCAAGACAAAAAACAACAGTTGCATTAATATTTTTTATTATAAACACTTTACACCAGAACAACACGCACTCATGGATTTTCAGGTACGTCCCACTAGGAATTTTAGGGCACTTGGAAAAATATACAGACCGTTGTGCATTAACATCCATTTACACAGACAGCACGAGAATAACGATATCACCTGAAACGCAAATACCAGATCAGATCAAACCACATCCAGCAGGTTCCTAATACGACCATGTGCTCACATACAGACATCAAATAAATAAATGCCCAACTGACTAACCCTCTAATCCACCTTAAATTTAGCATCTGATTCATTGTTATTCCGGTTATTAAAACAATCTGTATTTACAAACCAAATATATTCATTTTAATTTTCCTCATCTGAGGACATGATTCAAAACAAGTTCCATTCATCTACAGCTGAAGCAGAGGGTTAAGATCGCCCTCTATCGGCTGGAAATGTAATTGCACAAGTGTGTATGCAGATGGTAAACAATGTATATGCATGCACCAGAGAGACAACATTGCACAACACCAAAAAAGCTCTGGTCTAGAGAGCAACACTGCGGCAATAGCACGATGCTTTTCATTACCAGATGGCAATACAAGCTGCAAAAATTATCCATATACAACATAAACATCTATGAACAGGTTGAACATACATATGTAAGCATTATTCCACTAACACTAACTTGTTTTGTGGGAAAGTCACCAGACAACAGCATGCTAACACGGGTTTACCAACATGGACTAGTAAAGATCACGCATTTACAAATGAATAAAGGCACTTTCAACTAGGGAGAACACACATTGTTCCAGTCTGTATGTATGAGGGTGTTACAAACATTACTAATAGTTAATTGAACCATACAGGAAGAACACAAAAGAAGACAATAGCTACAAGCATGGTCACATGACCAGTATAAACCTTTTAAACAGAAGATCAACTAATTACTTTGAGTGATAAAGTAGTATTGAGATATGTGTATATGTTAAAACAGGAGCAAGGCAGTATAAGATTAAGTAGTGTTAGTGTGTTATGCTTCGCATGTTAGTGTGAGACTGAAGGAAGGCTAAAGCTAGGGGGGACGTGCAACTGTGCATTCTGGGTAATGTGAGATTATTAGACTGTAGTTGTTTTTGTTCATTGTAAGTCATGGTGTATAATATGCTCAAAGGACACTTTCACAGTTCTGTTTATCCACATAAGCTAGATGTTTTATGGAACTAAGCAGGTATTTTTGACTAACTGTGGGTATGAGAATTGTTCAATAGAACTGTATGCATATACACATCACTAACTCATGTTAGCATCACACAATATAACTCCACATTTTACATTATGACTGTTATACTGAGTTTAAATGATGCTTGAGGACTGTAATGATGTCATATTGCTATTCCAGTATATATATGCATTTTCACATTATAACTGTTTGGACAATGAGCTTTGCAATTGGAAACTGAAGAGTTTCTGTACTGGTTGGTAAAGACAGTAGCTGAACTATGAGGTAAAACTACAGTGATGTATAAGGAATACTGATCATTAGAGACTGAATGGATGAGCTGAACAGATGTGGATGAAAGTTTAAATGATTCTTGGCTTTGATGTTTATTCTGCAGCCATCTGCTCAATGTGGTCACACAGCAGCTTGTATTGCTCTGAATCAAAAAATACAAAGTGTGAATCAAACTGAAACTGAATCAAAGATCTACATTTTGATTCTTTTAGCTTCTTTTCAATTCTTGGATGTTTTAGGAAAGTGTCGTTACCTTCATTTAGGTTTCCAATCACTGCTTGCTTCTTAAGAAAGTCATTGCAGAGTTTTTTGCTCAGTCCAAAAGCAACCATGTTGTGAGTGAAGGTTCTAGACAGACAAAAACAAACACAGAAACATAAAACTGGCTCATTACTATCCAGTAACATTTATATCCATTAACATTGTTTATGCTCAATAAAACAATAAACCTGCAACTGACACCGTGTGACTCACCCCAGCTGACCAAAGGTGATGTTCTCATTAAATCTGGAGCTGTCATCTTTCTCTTCTTGGGTCATGTGACACCACTTTTCTCTGAAGGTACAACAAAAGAGGTCAAGGTCAGAGGTCACTGATATTTTCCAACATCAAGACTCACCGCTTTGATGTAAATATTTACCATGAACGCTCGCTCATAAACCATAAACGTAGCATCTTCAAACACGCAGCACAATAAACACTGGGAGGTTAGCGAGTTAAAAGGCATACCACAATCATACAAAACACACAAGTGTGCTGGCCAAACATTAATGCTCATGCATAATCCAACAAACATTTTAGAAGGTTTAGTGAGCGGTCAGCTGTAGCCATGGTTCACAATGAAACAAAACAAAAACCAAGATGCAAAAATTAAATAAAAAGCATATGACCAACACATAACCACAACATAATTCTGTTCACAAACAGGATAAAAAGCTCAGACAAACAGACCAGTATGCATTTTTTTCTATGTACAATGTGTTCCTTTCCTAAAAATAACCCGGCTTTCACTGGGAAAAACAAACTGTTGCCTTTTTAAGAAAAATACAACTTGCATCTTATGCTTTTACAAAGTGGCAAAAGTAATTTCTATTTTTCTAATATTGTCTATACTGAGCTTCCTGTGGTATTTTTACTTTTTTGGCTTTTTATTTTGTATATTTAATTACAAGGTTCCATTCGTTAACATTGGTTAATGCTTTAGCTAACATGAACTAACAATTAAAAAGATAATAAATGCTGTAAAAATTTTGTTGATGTTAAAATCATGAATTGGGTTGCTTTGAAAGGTAAAAAAAAAAAAAAAAAAAAAACTTTAATAGATCTACACAAGATTAGATGCTTATTTAAATCCCAAACCCCAGTTATGAACATTACTAATAGTAAAATAGCAACTAAACACTATTAACTTCTCAGCACAATGAAAATGATATTAGGTAGTTAGATACACTTGCATGCAGTAAAAAAGCAAAAAAAAAAGCAAACTTTGCAAATAATACAGAGTCAAAGAGGAAAAGTCAAAGCAGAAATTTTAATACACTGTGATTTAAAACCTACATACTGTCATTTTAAAACCATGGCAACCAGGGACAGTCATTATAAAAACTACTCACATCTGGTGTATAATGCAACATTAAGTAAACCTTTATAGAACAGTGGTTGCAATTACATTTAACTGATTATAAGCACAATTTTAGTATGTGCAAATGTGACCAACGTGAGTCAATGCTTTTTATATGACTGCTGTTTCCTTTGAGGGCCAGTATCGGAATATCACACAGCTTCCTGTATGTATCCTGCTCTGACAAACACTGGTTATTGTGACATTCCAGCTAAAGTGGAATCCCACAATGTAAAGTGTCAAATCCCACAATGTATGCGTATGTCCTGCTGGCCCAAATTCACATTGTCATCTTCCACTGTTACTTTGCTTTTCTTTTACAGCGCTAGTTCACCCAAAACTGACAAATCTGTTTTCATTTACTCGCCCTCATGTTGTTCCAAACCTATATGACTTTCTTTCCTCCATGGAACACAAAAAGGAGATGTTAGGCAAAATATTAGAGACTGACAGCTCCAGTCCCCATTCACTTCCATTGTA
>JAZGTK010021409.1:0-10632 GCA_036877625.1 Ambastaia sidthimunki
ATAAAATCGCCACCCCAAAAATAGTTACATTTTCCTGTGAGATCAGGTTGGTATAGATTCTGAGTAGTCAGTTATGCACATTAACCAAATAATGTACCTAAAACCAAAAATCTGTCAACATTTACTCAACCACTTCTGTTATTCAACATGTAAAACAAAAACTGAATTTTTTAAGTGTGTTCACACTGTGTTTCTCAGGCTGTCAAACTGCACAAAGAACGACAACAAAACAGTTTTCTGAAGATGTCTGGTTGCTTTATGCAAGTTATTCATTTATTTAAAATCTCAGCCTCTTCAAAATTCGTAATATTTGGTCTTTTTGTAGCTTAACTGGTAAAGCAGGCTGTCAACAGTGCCATGGTTATGGGGTTGAATTCCAAGTAACACATGGTCTGTTAAAATGTCTACCCACATGCATCCAAAGTTGCTCTGGATGAAAGTATATGCCAAAATGAAAGAATGTATATCTTATTTGCACTTCCACATAATAAAAACCTGCATGTCATGGTCAAATATTCATCTGGAACAACATGAGGGTGAGTAAATGATCACAGAGAATTAATTTTTGGTGGATTTGTCCTTTAAACCAATAGCAGTCTCAACTTAGTTGCATAATCCACTATCGGTGTCAGTGGATGTCTTGATGTGTAGTTATAATTTACCAGGAAATTTAAACCCATCTAATCTGAACATCTAAATAAATTTGAAGTTTGTTCTTCCTCATAAGCCATTTGGCTTGTGTCGCTGTGTACAAGTGCAATGTCTTGTTTCAGAAGTGAATCGGTTTGATAGTGAGAAAACAGGTGTATCTGGACTTACATGGAATCAACTGATGTGGAAACCAAGAAATTCTCTAGAAAGTATTTAGTGATTCAATCAGATCGATCGCATGCTGACTGGTGTAGCATAACCATAACATGACTCTCCTTCTGTGTGTCTTTATCCCCTCAAGTGAACCAGAATACAAAGCCAATAACTAAAGACACGGGCATTGAATATTCAAATACAGAAATATGAGCAGCACAGAAATGTGATGCCTAGCAAAGCTAGTTTTTTTGGGAACAGTTTTCTTTGAGAGAACAATGTTTGTTATTATTGAACTATTCTGCTCTTCACTATTATTATTGAACTGTTCCTGCTCTTCACTATTACTGCTCATCTTTTGAGTTTAGGATCCAAACAAGGTATTACAAATTTAAAACTAGCATTAAACTTTGATGTGTAACTTGTCTCTCAAGAAAGCTGTGGTGCCCAGAGGTATGCTGGGAATTGTAGTCCAGCACTGTTGATCTGTTCTGAATTAGCTCCAGCAGCCCCCTCACAGCATGCAGATGAGTCAAGCCAATTAAAGACACTCAGCCCGGGGCAGCCTGCTCACTTAAACAACATTGTTTAGCTTTAACAACCAGCAAAACCAATTCCACCCAGTACTTAATTGTCTTAAGTGATTCATCGCTTACCGAGGGAGCTGAATTAGCGACGGGGGGTCGTCACTTAATAACTCCCCATTTCCTTCATTTTACACAATTAGCATGAGTTACGTGCTTCTTAAGGAGCCGATGTATGTGGCTGCTTATTCATGAATGTGAGCACTATGGTGGGGAACCTTTGCCAAGAATCTGACCATTGTGTTTAATATATGACTTAGAGACTGTTAATGATAATTACACACCACTTGCATCATAGTTTCCAAAAGGCATGTGATTTGATGTATAGTAAAGCCGTTTCTTTGTGCTTAATAACGAATGTAGTCACAGAAGATTGGCTATCAATAACCGTCATTAACATGTCTAAGGTTGTTTAAGAGAAATTGGTATTGTGCACTGATGGGAAACCTTTAACAGCTGGAATTTCTGAATCATGGCACAGACTAAATAAACAGGCAATAATTAAGCTCAGTTTAAATATGAACCAGTTTATCAAGAGATATAAACCCTCAAACAGAACCTGTGCAATGGTTTGTCTGAAACAAGTTACTGGTGATGTGAAGGAAGTTTATAAGTCTAAAATATTATACATTTACATTCATTCATTTGGCAGACACTTTAAGAGACATACAAAGTAACATTTTATTGAGTCTGTTAACAGTCTATTAAGTCTTTCTGTATATGTTCTTAAAGGGGCAGTAGAAGATGTAGCTGTTGAAAATTGAAATCAACACCTAAACAAACATTTTTGTGAATGTGTACTATGTCATTTCTTTCATAAATCGGACCGATCCCCACATACTTTCCTGGCCACTCTCCTACAGGGGGCGTATGTGCCGGTGGTGAGTGGTTGCCTGTGTTGTATAGCATGTTTGTTATTTTGAGGGTGGGGCAATGAAAGCAGGGGTGTGTTTGTTTGGATGACAATTTCAAATATCAATAGTGTTTCTTAAGTGTTTCACCCGTTAAGACCCAGGTTGTCACTTTGCAGAAGATTTGAACTTTAAAAGATTTCTACTACGCCGGAAGAACAACAATCATTGTGTGTGTTATGCCCACCTCATGACTTACACATCTGTATACACAACATTTTAGACATTAATTCACATATGCTTGGATGCTGGTTGGTCGTCACCCAAACAGGGTAAACCAAAAACAGGTTCACCCTGTGACCCTGCAGAGGACAAGCTTGCAGAGTGGATGTATGGATACATGAATAGATATTTTGGTTTTTGTCCTTACAATGGCAATAGATTGGCCATTAAAGCTTCAAAGTACCTCATGGAACAAAGTTTACTTGAAGAACTTTCTCTGTATAAGTTTGGCACCAGTATACCAGAGTTTAAAAATTGTAGTTTCGTGTGGGGCCCAAGCACAGTGCTGCAGGGAAAACTTTTAACACCTCTGTGGCTCATACAGAAAGCTATTGTTTTGTACGAGGTTACATAATCATTGACATCATCAAGATGAGATTGTAATAGCAGTCTGAATCTTTTCTTACACACATTACCACTCATGCAAATGCTCATTAATATGTTCACTCCCTCATGTACTTGGTGACACACGGACTGTGTGACTCACCGTATGAGCAGGTATGAACATGTGAACAAGGAAACGCAACACCTTCAGACTGAAGCTTCTCCTAAAATCTATGATGACATGCAGTATAAGAGCAAAACAGGGTGAATTACTGTATTACAGCAGACAGAATCAGCAAGGGTGTGTTTATTTACTGTAGCTGTAACACCTTTACCATGTGTTCAAAAACAAATCAACATCGGCACAGCTGTTTTTATTACTGTAACAGAGTAATATGTGCTGTCATTTAGAATTTAAAGTGTTTTTTGTCTTTGAAGAGATTGGTGGCAAATACCAAATAGAGGTTTCTGTAACTGACAGTCACTTTCAGTATATTAGCTTCTATATCGCGTCTTTTAGCATCTTATTGTGTAGGCCGATCTTTTCAAATATTTAGCAGAGTAATCACAGTTTCAGGCAAAATACTAGCATTTCTACAGGTACTCACCATCAAAAATATAAATATGCAAAGGTATACCTTTAGATTGTCACCTTCAATGAGAACATCCACTGTAACCTTTAACATCAGTCAGAAATGTATTTATGTGTATTAACTACCCATAAAGGTATAAAAAGGGTGCACTGAAAACTTTTAAGTGTGACGTGTGTGTGTGTGTGTATGTGTGTGAATCACAAGAAGTTCAGACCACACAGTCATATGACAGAGATAAACATCAGTATTTTACTATTTAATTATCTAAAAATAAAATAAGAAAAGTTTGTTATAAATAAACTGGTTAATTGAATCAAGCTGTCGAAATAAACTGATTTACTCAAATGTATTAGACCTCTCAGCTCTGTTTCTCACTCCAGGTTTATTTTCACCAAATCAGATAAGGTAGCATAGCATTTTTGCCCTTCAGCTGTTTGAGTGACAGGTCATCCAGAGAGCTCTTATAGTCCACGAGCTTCCTTAAGAAACAAAAGAGGGATATCCTCTTCTACACACAACACTGACAACTGTGTGGGCAATGGACATTTAAACACACACAGACAAACACAAGACGAAGCAGGAAACACAATAGAATTTATTACCATTGTATTTCACTGTAATTTTGCATAACCCTTATATATAGCCTATACAACAAAACATGTATTAAATGTCTATAGCCCACAATGTTTAGTTAAATTAGAAGAAAAATTGGAGCAAAACATGCAGATTATGAATATCAAGTTAAATGAAATTAAATAACTTTAATGTAACGAACTGTGACTGGTCCCGTGCTCTAAACGAGAGTGTATATGTGCCCTGAAACTGTACTTTAGTCAAAGGCAGCATTTATGTGGTACTCTGTATTCTGAAAGGGTTCTGCACTGTTCCTTTCATCAGAAGAAAGAGGGGCTCTGTACAAAAACAAGCTTTATGTGTGGATAAAAGACATGACTACCCTTTTGACTGTGCCCTTGAAATCCAGAATGGATGGAGAGAGAGACTTTTTGTGCTTTATTAGATATAGTCCACGAAAGAGAGCAAGAAGGAGAGAGAGAGAGAGAGAGAGAGAGAGTTTACTCATCAAATCAATCGAAGGACAAAAAAGCAGCTAAACTATAAACCAACAGGAATACTCCAATTCCAACACAAACTAAATACCTATTTATTTGTAATGCTCTTTTCTGATCTTAGCCAATGCATTGGTTGACGGCATTTCATATACACATTTTTGGTAATTTTGTATCAAAATGTAATAACTTGTTTTGCCAATGAATTTTTTTTGTTCATTTGTTCATTTTGAGCAGACGTCAGAAAACCCTTCTACTTTTTAACTCCTCCCCTACAATCACTCACCTCCATAAGTACTGCCCACTTTTCATGATCCAGCCAATTACCTGCTGGATAAAAGTTTCACTGTATGTCAAATTATGGAAATAATGACTTTAAACTCTGTAATATAATATATTGCTGCCAACAGCTTGTACTAACAGAAACGACAATTCATGTCATATTAAACTCTGAGTCCTGTGAAGCTAAACTTTTTCCTCTGGTTGAGTGTCATTACTATTATTAGGGCTGTCAATTGTGCGAAATCATGTTTTTAGCATCTTCATGTTTACCTGTTTTGTTAGTGAAGTTAAAAGTAGTTCAAACACATTTTGTAATGTGTTAAGCAGCAAGCTGTTTTTTTTTCATGTTGAATTTATGAATAAATTGCAAAGTGTGATGTTTTGTGTTTTATTAGTGACAGTATATTTTGATATAAGAATGTAATTATCAGATTATGTGTGTGTGAGACAGTGTTCTTCTCATCCTGTCCCACAG
The DNA here is from genome assembly GCA_036877625.1 of Ambastaia sidthimunki. Classification (NCBI taxonomy): domain Eukaryota; kingdom Metazoa; phylum Chordata; class Actinopteri; order Cypriniformes; family Botiidae; genus Ambastaia; species Ambastaia sidthimunki. The sequence goes on from JAZGTK010021409.1 coordinate 5,263, forward strand.
TAAACACTTGCTTTCCCATGAGCACCCTCATGTTCCTGTTGTTGGCCAGGTTTGCGCACACTGGGAAACATCCCGGTCCCTATTGTCCTAACGGTCAAAGGTCACAGAGTTTCTCTAAAGCGCTCAATAAGTGAGGTGAGAGGTGGGATGCAAGTCATGATAAAGAGGCCTGTCCAAGCCCCCATGAAAAAACACAAATGTATTCATTTTCTCTCACCCTTGTCTTTCCTTTTTCTTTCTTTGATTATCAGATTCTGCCCCTTTAAGAGGACAGCAGGGTGGGGTTCTGGAAGCCACAAAAAGAGGGGCTCTATGGACACAATGGCACAACTCACCAATTCACCATAAACTTCCTGACTGGCTGCAGTCTATCCTGACTTTGTATGGTGGATGTCTTTATTATAGCACACAGGGAATACACATGGACAGATATCAGCTTTCCCACTGCAACAGGTTGAGTAGATGCAATAGGAAATATGAAAACACAATCTCCACACATGTTGGCTTACACATACAGCCCCAGAGTTAGATAGCCTAGATGTTGCTGTCTTTGATTCGTTGGCAAACAGTTTCAAAGACAATTTTTTAGGCCAATCACCAGAGCCAATCACCATAAATGTCATCTTTCTGGAATCCAGGGAGATTATGAGAATAGTCCAAAACAACTCAATAGTGCTATGCTGGAACTCTTGTTCACACTAGAGCATGAGCTAGGATTTCACAACATGCAGACCTGAAAAAACTTCAGTGACTGTTTTATGCATTCAAGACCTGCACTGTTGTTCACTAGTAGGTGTGCATACGTGTATATTGTTTCAAAATCCCTTTAAGGAAAGTCACTTGGCAGCCATGTTTGCAATGAATCAGGGCCTCTATTTCAGTCATAGATAGTGCAAGAAGTGACAAGTATTAACAGAACAACAAAGGCCCTCCCCAGAGAATCTTTATTCTTTTAATGATCCTTTTTTTTTTACTGAAACCCAGGATTTCCCCAATTCATAGTAATAGGACTGCAACTTTAATATCTATATTCTTTGATTGTATTTAGGTGCTGGCTCATGTGAGTTTACAGTTTTGGGTAGTAATTGCATCTCAATGTTCTCTCAGTGTCGCCAGCTCTCATTAGTTGCTTTTCCACCATCGGGAATGGTTTTAAGAATGGTAAGGAATGGTTACGGTTGTATTTCCACTTAAGCTCAGTTCGGCACAACAAGATTACAAATTGTTCTCAGCCTGGAATACTCAGCACAGTTCACCACTCAGGACTGGTCACATGTATGTTATCTGGCTTCCAGTTTCATTTGTAGCTGGCCAAGCACCCTAGCTGAGTGACAAACACAAGTTGCGTCCTTTCATTTAGCAAAGTAAGATCAGGTAAAAAGTTGTCCTATAAACAGAAATGTCTGGTTGTCATATAACGCGGTTTGGTTGTTCTATAACACAGTGGATATTTACTGTACATCTCATACCATCTGTAAACGCTTGTTTTGCCAAGGAAACTGCTGACACATTCCAAAGAGATCCATTATCAGCCATACAGTGGCTGATAATAAAACTATATCTCTACCAGCTGGGCTTTATCGGCTAGGTTTAATGTTTAGGCAGTGAGAACGGTTTGGCCCGATGACGTTCAGCCACTTTGTAGCCACAAACCGCTGTCAAGATGAACCCAGCTGGTTGTTTAATAATGTGAAGCAGAGTTAGCTCAAAATTACTATCTGCATAACTGTACATTAAGCATCAAATATGTTCTGATTGGCTGTGATTACAGGCATAATGCCGTACTTTGGCTTTCAGTGTGGGCATACAAATCACATATTTTACATTGTGCCAGGACATAGAGTTACAGGAACCTACGAAAGCATTAAAATATAATAAAAATATACTCGTGCAGATCCAAAGTGACTTACAGTGCATTCAAAATACACATTTAATGAGTTTGTACATTTCCCGGAGATCAAACTCATGACCTTGGCGTAACTAGCACCATGTTCCACCAGCTGAGACAGCAAAACTTGACAGAGATGTTATAGTAAATACACACAAGAGGCAGGATTCCTCTCTATTGGTTTAAATCTTAAACAATCCCATATGTTGGCAGGCCTCCGCAGTGTGGTTTCTCTATGCAGCTTTCAAAGTGCATTCCATCATAGTCATGAACAGACCGATCATCATTTGTTATCCTTGCCATGAATGTTGTCGACATTGAAATATGCTGCCTGAGTGTGTTCACCAATCTGTCTTTGCTTAAAACACACACACAAAAAACACATAGTAAAGAATGAATTTAAAATAAAACGCCAACTGAGAGCTGAGAACACTCAATGAAAATAAATAATTGAAATAGTGAATAGAACAGCTCCCAAACAGTCACTGATTGACAAACAAACAATGTGTGTGCAAGCTTAACTTTTATTGGTCAGACATTGTTCTGTCATAGCTCATAACTGCCATAGTTCTCAGTTATAGATAAATAAAATTAGATTTGAATATCAAAATTTATTTGAATATCACTTGATCCTTAAAGCCAGGAGTTTGCCAAGAGTTTGATTAAAACAAAATTGTATATTGAACCTTTTAATTGCAGACTTTGGGATCTTAGCAGATCTGGGCACAGTTTGATAGTTTTTACTGATATCTATTAAGAAACAAACCATCAAATTTGGGAAACATCTATAATTGAGTGACTCCAGCTCTTATTTTAAAGCCCTTAAAACCTTAAAATAAACATCCACTGATATTGATGGTTGAATATACTTTGTTAACTTTGACATGTGAGATTACTAGGAGTGGCAAAGGTCTCTATTCACGTCTCACTGATGTTTAAACAAATCTTTAACATGGAAAACGTTTACCCAAATTCATTACTCAACCACCTGTTGATCCAAACCCCGCTGCTGTTTTTAAGTGGAACACAAAAGTAGAATTTGATAAACCTAATGTTAAACCTTTGTAATGAATCTTAGTCTCCAGCAAAGTCAGAAATTTTGTAATGCAATTACAAAATACATTGTGATTGCTCCTATGATGGACATATGACAGTCAATGCTGCATAAAATGGTATGACTGGGACTATGATGTATATTAAGCAGCCTGACATAAGACTGTTGATGCTGAACAGTGTAACATGACTTTTACCCAAGATCTCACTGGGAGTATAAAATACAGTCTAACAAGCAATAAATGCAAAGGATCATACAGTCAGCTAACTTACTGCTGTTTTATGCTCATTTTGAAACTTTACATAGTGGAAAGCATTTAGTTCCAGAGGAAATCGGTATTCACCAAACCTCCACCAAACCTCCACCTAACCTCTTGTGTCTGTAGCCATGTTGGATTTCAAATTAATCAAATAATACAGTTTACATGCCCATCCAATCCTAATAGAAATGATGGTAAAACAATAGACTTGCTTTCCTTGAAGGAGTGGCTTGATCCTTAGACTTACAGCTTGATCCTGGATTTAGTATGCAGATTGGATTGTGATTGGACTGCTGTGATCTGATTCGCAGAATTCTTTAAGCAAAAAAACAATGCAGACAGCATGTGCCAATACACATCGCTATCAGCAACCCTGCCCTTCAATCCCATGATCCCTCAGGAGTGAGATCGCAGACCTTCAGTAGCTCTGCCTGCCCATTTCAATCTGGACATTCTCAGAAACTCATTTGTCTTTTTTATGGCAGGGGGGCCGTTTGACGTCCAGATGGACACCTGATTCCTTAAGCTGTATTTCTCAGAGTGGGAATCTTGTTGAGAGTGAATTAGTACACAATCATATTTGCTCTTCTCCCCTGATTCAGCTTTAGATCTTCACAAACCACAACCTTAGAGCAGAAGAGAAGATGAAGTGATTTGTGGAGTCTTGCCCCAGATAGCTGAGATGAAATGTGATGTGTCTTTTCAGCTTTTGAGTGTGTGGTTTCATACGGCTGAATGAAAAAATGGTGCTTTTCTCACAATAAGAACCGCTACAGCCTGGGCTCCGAAATCTCGTTGTAGGCTTAACTTTTCACCTAATCTTGCACTGCTGGCATCACGTGGTAATTAGGCTGCGTGTTTGTGTGGATTTGAGGACAGCTGGAAGTGGTTTGCAGTGCTTCACATCAGGGCTGTAAAAAGATCAGGCTGTTATGCAAGTGTTGGTTTGACTTGTTTCTGACAGTGATGGATATTTCATAATTCACAAACACAGAGTGTGTCTGTTTGTGTGGGTCTCCTTACCTTCAATTATCACTCCATTAAGTCACTGACTGGTGACTCAGAAATTACAGACATGGGTCTTAAGACTTCATCTGACTGACCATTATCTGGGTCATTCTATGAAATGCTTGTTCAGTTTGATGAAATAATTTCCTACATTTCCTAAGTACAGTTTTAAACAGCCTGTCACCTAAATAATGTGATTAGGTGCTAATAAATTACATTGTGTCATCTCGTGCCACATCAATACATTTTATTATATACTGGCAGAAAATTAAGCGTTTAGAACAAGGTTTGACAATAACATGGTTAAACATGATTTGATATCACAGGAAATTAAATTAAATTAAAAGGTAACAAAACATAGGCTAAAATGAGCATGTGAAAGTTTGTTCTTCTGGTTTATGGGACAGCATGTGACAGTAACACGGTTGACTCAAAACCTGTGGAGACAGTTCAAGACTTTTTAATAATACATTGTGTAAACTTAAGTCTAATAAAATTTATAGGGAAAGTAAGACAAAAAGCTAGGTTTTATATATGTGTACATACACAAAAATATTAATACGCTGGATATGCAGGGGTGCTGACAAGCAAAATAAAAAAATAAAACATTATTGCATTTTTAGTGAAGTCTTAAGAGAAATGTCTGTAGTAACAGATAGTAGAGTTGATATGAGCTTTACATTGTAGAAATCATTTTTTAAACATATGTATATGAGGGAAACAAATGTCACTGGTTTTGTTGTTGACCCATGCAGGTTTACAGGCATGTGTTTAAAAACCTTCCTTCCTTCCGTTACTGTGACACTGTAACCTGCTTTATCTGTCTATTCTGAAAAACTACAAATTGTTGCGAGAGGTCAGTTCATACCCCGGCCCCCTCTTCATCGCCTCTCCTCCGCTGTGGATGGAGTGAGTGATTTTCTTCTGGTTTTATGAGCACATAAATCTGACTGGTGCCAAAGAACAGAAAAACAGGGGATTAAAATTCTTTTTGCCATGTTCAGGGGTCCAGCTGCATCAGGCTGTTTGTTTAACACAGCTGCCCTAAAGCAGAGAGGGAGAGAAAGGCAGAAAGTGAGATATTAATTCTTGGTTCTCTGCTAACGTTTTGTTAGAGAGTCAGACATGTTAGATTTGTCAAACAGGTTCAAACTGTTCTCT
>JAZGTK010021410.1:0-10632 GCA_036877625.1 Ambastaia sidthimunki
GTTGCAGTGCATTCAGAGTATACGGTTTATCAGTGCATGTGTTGCAGTGCAGTGAGAGTATACGGTTTATCAGTGCATGTGTTGCAGTGCATTCAGAGTATACAGTTTATCAGTTACTGTACAGTTTATGCATGTGTTCCCTGGGAATTGAACCCACAACTTTTGTGCTGTTTCAGGAATTCTCTACCAGTTGAGCTACACGTGGGAAACAAGTGTATTAAAGATTTGTCATTGAAACCCTAAATGAAGATCCGATCAGGAGCTGTATTTCAATCTGCATCACACAGAGTTTCATATCCAGGATGAGCAGAAATCGATGAGTCAGTTGGTCCGATTTTGCTGAAGTTGAGCTGAAATGATGTTTTGCTCATATAGCTCATATGGAGGATTCATGAGTGATGACGCTGTCTGATGCTCAGGCTTCATCACATCCTGCCAGCCTGTGTGTCATTAGCTGACGTCATAATTAATAAACGTCATGACGGTCGTTGTGTCATATTGCAAACAGAAAGTCAGAGCTGGTGTTGAAGTGTTCCTCTTTAAACCCTGTTAGATGTCAGAACACAGAGGAGTCAGAATCTGTTCCAGCAGTGGAAGACTTTCTGTTAGGAACATTTAAGTCAAGCGTCCAGTTTGATATAGTTTTATATCTTGCTGAGGTCTGCAGTATTGCTCTGCTCAGTCATATTTACATTATTTAACAGATTCAGAAAGTTGAATGAGTCTCAGTGTGAGACGAGTGAGAATCTCCAGAACTTCACCGGCTACAAAAGACTGGTGTCAGAATGTCTCAAATCTCTGTCAGCACAGAAAAATGTTAAGTATAAAACGACATTGAAAGTGACCTTTGTAACCCAGTGTGTGTGTGCTTTGTGTTCTTCTGCTTATGAGAGTTTCATGTTGTGTTGCATCAAACTCTGGAATGTTCCAGATCAACCGTTGGTGTCAGGAGTGGAGTAGTAAACAGACAGATGACGATTGTTTGGAAGAGATGTTAAGTGAATCTTCAATCTTATTGTCTGTTGTCATGGATGGTTGAAGCAGTTGTAGTTTTTCTGTCAGGGTCGTTACTGAAGATGTATAGAGAGTGACTTTTCTGTGCAGACTGACAGGCCATCAGGTGCTGCTGATAACTGCCCAGCAGAAGCTCATCAGACCCGTCTGATTCCAGTCATTTCTCTGAAATACACTGAGTGACGTTATCAGACGCGACCGTCACGGGCTCTTTAACAGCAGCTCGTGAAAAAGGGTCTGCGTGATTTTTAGCAGGAGCGTTTATCTGATTTATAACCTTGTGTACAGAAAGTCTCGTCCACATTCCAGCTTATTGTAGCCAATAGAACAGAATGAGACTGACATGTAGAATCACTCTGTAGATTATAAAAATACATAAAAATACATTAAAAATGTTGTGTGTGTTTGTACAAGCAAACAAAGATCAAATGCATCAGTTAATGATGTACTTTCACATGTGGACCAGTGCGCACGAAACTGGCCTGTGATCGCTGGAGCACAATCACATTTCTGCCTGTACTGGAGCTGACTGGAAATATGAACTTACACATGAAGATTAAAATGTCATTTTGTTGTAAGATGAGAAAGAGCCTGTGTTGGGTTGTCAGTGTTTTCAGTGAGGGTAGCTGTGTGTGGTGTGTTTTTAAGTTCTTCATAAACAGATTTCTTTCATTGTTTTTGTCTATCAGCACAGAAACTACAGCAGAATTGAGGCACTACAGGAGGAAAGTTTTATCTGAGACAAACACTGTTTGGCCTCTTTATTCTCCAGTTTTTTCATCTGTTCCATTTTCTTTCTCTTGGCTTTGTTTTGTCTGATGCTCCTCACTGTCCTCATGGCTTCAACACTTTCTGTTGTTTTCCTGTTGTTTTTCACACACACACACACACTGCTCATCACACACTCTCACACACACACTCACACACACACACACACACACACTGCTCATCACACACTCTCACACACACACTCACACACACACACACACACACACTGCTCATCACACACTGCTCATCACACACTCTCACACACACACTCTCACAGACACACACACTCTCTCACACACACACGTACACACATAAACACACACACATTTGCTGCTGTCTCTGTGGTGTTGTAAGGGACTTGTTTGTGGTTGCCTGGGGGTTGCTAAGGTATCCTGAGTGGTTCTAGTGCATCGGTATGTAGTTGCCAAGGTGCTCTTTGTTTTTGTGAGGTGGATGGAAAGGAGGTTTAGAAGGTGTTAGATGTCCAGCCTGAAGTCTGTGTGATGTTGTGGTCAGAGCAGGACGAGTTTCACACTGAAGTTTAATGCTGAGGGTTTGTGCACGTCACTAACACAAACTATCAGTGACCGTGTCAGTGATGCTTACCTTAAACCCCTCCCACACGATGTATGAAATACATACTGTAACTGTATAGCTGTATGTATGCCTGTGGATCTGTAATCTGTAAACACACCTGAGGGGAGGCAGATGAGAAGCAGGAAAACTTCTGACTCTGTCCCTCAGAAGAGAGCTGCAGGTTTAACTGAGCTGTGCTGGCTGCTGATGCCAGAGACGGGGCTGACTCTGACTCTGGTTCCAGTCAGAACATTTATTTGATTGTTATTAAGCCGCATGGAGATGGAGAGGAGAGAGGAGTTCTTGAAACTGCATCTGCTGTGTTCATTTCATTACAGTACAGTTGTGTTGCTGTGAAGCTGACAGTACAGTACTGCAGTTTTACAGCAGTAAACTCATGCTGCCAGGTGGTAATACTGTAGTACTGTGATGTGTACTATGACAATGACTGATGTTTACAAGGTGCATTAAAGGAATACTGTGTTATCAGGGTAAAACTGCGTTATCAGGGTAACACTGCGCTATCAGGGTAACACTGCGCTATCAGGGTAACACTGCGTTATCAGGGTAAAACTGCGTTATCAGGGTAAAACTGCGTTATCAGGGTAACACTGCGCTATCAGGGTAACACTGCGTTATCAGGGTAACACTGCGCTATCAGGGTAACACTGCGCTATCAGGGTAACACTGCGTTATCAGGGTAACACTGCGTTATCAGGGTAACACTGCGCTATCAGGGTAAAACTGCGTTATCAGGGTAACACTGCGCTATCAGGGTAACACTGCGCTATCAGGGTAACACTGCGCTATCAGGGTAACACTGCGTTATCAGGGTAACACTGCGCTATCAGGGTAACACTGCGCTATCAGGGTAACACTGCGCTATCAGGGTAACACTGCGCTATCAGGGTAACACTGCGCTATCAGGGTAACACTGCGTTATCAGGGTAAAACTGCGCTATCAGTCCTGTTTGTCACCTGAGTTCACATTGACTGTAAACAGAGGAATGAAGTTGACTTGAGTGTGAGATCAGTTTCACTCATCTCTGTCTATTTTCTGTGTTTCTCAGCGTCTGTGCTCACAGAGACGGGCAGAAGATCATGTCTCAAGCTGAAGGTTTTTGTGAGACCACCAAGTAAGTGTCATTTATCAGAAACACACAAGATTCTCTGAGAGGTCTAAACGCCTCCGTCTGACACACACTAGCACAAACTTTAGTGCACAATAATGGCTGCTGATACTTTCGTGTGTATGTCACAAGCTTTGCTTTGATTGGCAGGTGGGTTGAGCTGCTGAATTATCACTAATCTGATTGGCTTATATGATCTTTTTTCATTTCCTCTGTTTTTGTAGATGGCTGTGAGAAAACCACAGGTGTTCATGACCGCGTTTTTGTGGATACTGACAAAGTAGAGAATGCATTAGAACCCAGAGGTCAGTATATTCCTCAGTCTGAACCTGTTCCTCTCATTTCTCTGATCACACGTCTGAGTTCCTTCTGATACTTCAGACACTCACACTGTTTTATTTATGCATGAACTTCACATCATATTAATAATGCATTAAGGCTGTCTGTCAACATCTCATCCATGTGCTGAACTAATAAAATGATCAGAAATAGGTCATATGACCTCTGTGTGAGCGAAAGAGTTCAATCAATCATCGTCTCGTCTTCTGACTCATCGATTATTTACACTCTGTATGAATTCATGCCCTGTTTCCTGCTGCTGTTCTAATTAACCTCCAAAACTTAAACAAGTGTCTTATTTTAATCTTGCCAAGTTTTACCTTCTTTTTAAAAACCATTTTAAACTTGACGTTTTTAACATATGTTTACTGCTAAGCTTGCAATATTTATTGGCAGTGTTACACCAGCTTCTGTTTTCATGATCAGAACTGTTTAAATTCCAGATGCTCTGAAATGTCTCTTACATAAATCTGCCTAATATCTCCCTAACAGGGAACATTCTCTGAATGTTCTCTAAAAGTTTTTACCATCTTTCTCAAACTTAGGGTTAGGGTAGTAACAATATGCAGTAACATTAGTAGAACATTTTTAATGTTATATATCATATATTAAGAGCAATCTTAAGTTGTTAATGGAACATTTAAAATCTAAATGTTCAAAAATGTTTTGAATGTCAACTAGAAAAAAAAACATTAACATTTACAGTTACTTAATTGAAACATTAGGGAAACATTGTTATTCTTACAAACTTAGTTAGCTGGGTATCAGACAAACTCAATATTGTCTTTGATGACACACACACACACACACACGCACACACACACGCGCACACACACGCGCACAGCTGCTGCGTCATGGAGAGTCGTTGATTTATTAGTCTAAACCTCAGATGAGAGGCTGAAGGTCTCTGTCAGTCGTCTGAGGTGTGTTTATCTTTCTCCTGTCTGTTAGCCGCTCACGCTCCCGTCACAGTCTGCATGTCCAGACCAATAAACCAGCAGCACAGAGAAACACAGAGAGCCCAACAGCTTCTGCTCACTGGACACAGAGTCCAGAATCAGACCAACTCTGTCCATACAGGCTGAATTCTAAATAATCCAGAGTGATTCATAATTAAAAATAAATGTGTCATTATTATTATTGTCGTGTTTTTTGGAGTGTTCATGCAGATTATCAGTGTAATATTCTTTACTGTTAATATTCCTGCAGTTATTTTGTCTCTCYTCTCTAGACGACACCAGTCATGAAGCTGAACCCTCTAGAAGTGATGTGTCCAGTTCTGAACGGCCGTTTCTAACCGCCCGGCCTCTGCTGGCCCTCCTGCCGCTCTGTGCCTCTGTGTTCCTCATCTTGTAGCCCCTCAGCCGCCCCCGCACAGCCCCAGAAGCCCCTCAGAGCGTCCGCTTCACGCACGAGCGCCTCCCGGGGAGCGCAGAGGACCTTGAGATTTACCAGGAACACTTAAATTCCGCTTTTGTTTTGATTTTAAAAAATGTAAGAGGTCTTGGAGAAGTGGGCAGAGACTCAGAGAGCCTTTTATTTGGGTCTGATGGTTAGTAATTAGCATAAGTGTTAAACGCTCGACTTCCAGAGAGAGTTATTCATCTAGATGGTTTACAGGTTGGGTGTCACAAATACGTTCCGTGTGCACTGATCTCTGCTGTTAGAGGTAAATATACAGACGTCTTGCCTTTATGTACTTTATCTGCTTCCCTTAAACTGCAGAACTGATGAGATGACGTCCGTTCTGCTCCTCACCTCACAGCTGCCATCTTTCAGAGCAGAAGACGTATGCGAGTTCATTTACGTTACGTCATTTATTACATTTAAGTGAATTTGGAGGGCCGTTGGATTTGTTCTGTACTGCAGTTTGAGGGTCTTCTTCTCTGAGACATCAAAACAATGATTTTGTATTTTGTATGATAAATTTACTGCAACATAAATAACTATATTTTTCCTATGACCTTTTATCAATGGATATATCACTGTTATCAGATCGGATCATGAAATTTCTTTCTTCTCATGACTGTTTCTGACTCTGTTAGGAACCAAATATCAAAAGGGGCTTCAGAATTAAACAAGTGGGAGAAATACATTTTTTTCGAATAAGCTTTTACTCTGCACACACTAAAATCCCTTAAAGTGCTTCAAGCTGAGCATCTGAGCTGGGAAATAAAGTTGTTCACACACATAAAGTTCATCACACATGTTTATTCTCTGTACAAACGGCTGTTTATCACATTCTAACACCACACACAACACATTAGCGCCTGCTGATGCAAATGTTATATGTTCATCTGCATAAGCCCCGACATATCACAGTGTAAAAAAACACTGTTAAAGGTCATTTTTCACTGTAAGGTACTTTCTCAACATCCCAGCTCAATATACAGACAGAACTATAAACCATTTGAGAATCCTGTTTGAAAACAATCTTTTTTTTAATCTGTTGGTTTGTTCATGTGTTCAATTGCCATGAAAATAATCACAAAGCAAAAATCTTCATGTCATCAAATCTGCAAATATGTTATATTTAATATGTTATATTGGTTTGTAAAATTCCCCCCATGACCCACAGCCACTGAAATATCTGCTTTTAAATGGCTTCAGTGTGCGGACGAGAGTCACATTTCACTAAAAAGGCTTCTGTGGTGACCTTGCAGTCAGAGTGTCCTGATGAGTGAGAAAACATGCAGAAAGACAGAGCGGGAGACGTGCTCATAACACACAGAACTGTGCATCTCTCACACACTCTCTGGATTAATAAGAGTTTCTGCCTTTTTATTTCTCAAGCCAGTTTGTTCTGCTGGTGCCGGATACAAACAGCTCAGCTTTGCCACATCAGGACTAGCTGAAAATATGTGCTGCGTTTCATAGTTTACTGTAAAAACTATGAAAGAAACTTTTGAAAATCTGCTTCAGTAGTATTTGTATTATTTGTACTCGGATTGTTACCGTGGTTGCTGCGCTTTGTACACACTCTGAACTGGGAAACAAGAATCGGCTTATTAAATGGATACTGTGTATCTTTAGCTAGTCAAAAATATAACATTCTAATGTTAGAATACGATTTGGGTTTTTTTGTACCTTTCAGGAGGACAAGGAAATGACACTTCATTAATTAATCATTTTATTATTATTCATCATCATTGTTATACTGTGTTATTCTAGATATCACAATAATGTTCTGATCAAAATGTGTTGTACATAATATTTGATATGAAGGTTTTAATTTGATATGTCTTTTCTAAACAGAAATGAAAAGATAAGTAATAGTTGGAATACGTTTGAAAAGTTTATTCATAAACAACATTTCTTACAGCTGATAAGTGTTGAACAGCGGCGGGACGCTCTGAGCCAATGAGAAGAGGCCTTGATTACGTTACATCAAATCTCCTGCCAGTGTTTCTCATCGCGTGTGGATGTCGGTTGTGAGCCGTTAGCGCGGCGGGTGCAGCGTGACGGCAGGACGCCGGAGATTCAGTTTTAATGGAAGTAGCTGCTTTTATTAAGTGGCATGTGCATGGATGCGCTAATGAACATGTTAAAGACTTGTTTGGCTGTTTACGCCTCTTTTCTCAACTTGCTTATGAAAGTTTAGAATCTCTGTTCAACCCGTTTGTGTGTTTGTATAATCCCGCTGGAGCCGGTGCTGTGAGTTGTGTAGTTTTGGGTTATATTTTGTGAGGATAACAGAATCCAGTGGTTCATAATGCAGAAGGTTTTTTGTTTGTTTTCAGTCATGTTGAGAATTAATCTGCTCGTAGCTGTAGCAACCATCTTTAATGTAAACAGCTTTCAATGTAAAATTCTGAATTTAGGAATTGTCTCTTTAACTTGTGTGGATTTAAACTGGCCACAGGGTGTTGAACTGGAAAAACCAAATGAATTTACTGATTTCAGGTAACTTCAAAAATATTTTTTTGGTTGTCTTTATTAAGCTAAAAAATTATCTTCAGCCTGATACAGAGTTCAAGAAGTCTGTAAAATAATGTGATAACGAAATGCATTCTGACAACAGAAACAGCAGTTTCATTTTTTGAACAGTTCAGGTCTGCTGATGGTTCTGTAGTTTAAAGAATGGGTTGTGAATGATGGCCAGCACTACAAGAGGCCGTTCAGTCAACACATCTAATGTGTTCAGTCTGTTAAGTTATGCAGGTTTTCTCACGTTGAGTAGTCGAGTGTTCGGCAGTTCACCATATGCATGAAATGTTACAAATAATAATTTAACTTCTGCAATAACTGAAGCCAGCTGGAAAATTTCCAGTGAATTGTCACTTGTTGGTTTTATCTTTAATCTTCTGAGGTAGCTTTAAAAGTGTTAGTAGTTAGAACTAGAATATGATCTGTTAACTAGTCGGGTCTAGCATTAATTTAAAGCGTCAAACATAAAAGGAGATGTTTACGTTTCATTGTTGTGAGAGGACAACAGCTGAATACTGTTGCATTCTCAGTGTTTCTCATTAGCAAAATTCAATCCCACCGTTAGTTTCACACCTGATGAGCAACAATAACATCTTCACAGCTGACACTTCACCAGAAATCCAAAAACCAGGAATAAACTAATAAACTCAACCTTTAAAGTGCTGGAGAGAGTGTGTGTTGAGTCAGATCTCACAGCTGAATGTTGAGCTCACTGGTTGTCTTGTTGTCTTCTCTTGGTGCTGTACTGCACCTGCTTTACAGACGCTGTACAAACAGCAACAAACTTTTAGAAAATCTGAGGTCTGTGTTTGTATATTCACGTGTCTGAGCAACTATAAAAAAAAGATAAAAAGCTTTTCTGTTTCATTGCATTCTTGTTTTTTAATTTAAACAGCAGATTTCACTATTTGGTTATAACATCATAACATAAAAGCAACTTTGAGGCTGCAATTCATACTTTTTAAAATTAAAAATGGACAAAAATTTGAAATGTGTTGACAGTGTTCAACACAATCTCTTTACCCTCATTCACAATGGTAAGTTTATAATAATCATTTAGAATTTGAGCTGTTGTGTCCATCTGTAAACAAATATATTATACCCGCTATATCTTGTTCTTACAGCAGTTTATTTAAACACCTTAAGAAAAAACTGCAAGAAACCTGTAATTTTGTCAAACAGTGATCACAACAGAGGCAAAAGTTACGACTTGCAGCTTTAAATCACATATTCAGAGTTAATAAAATGCAGCACCTTATAGCTATATTAGAAATATATAATAATGTTACGGCTAGCTATGGATAACATTCTAAACATTCTATAACATTCATATATATATATATATATATATATATAAAATTGTATATATATAATACAATATATAATTGTTACAGCTATATTAGAAATACCTTTTCAACAAGATGTGTGTGTGTGTGTGTGTGGTCTCTCAGATGACATCATTAGGTATGGAGGCACTCGCTCTGACCGCAGGTCATAAATTTCACTCTAATGATTTTGTCTCATCTCAATAACTCTCATGCACACACATTTATTGGACTGTTGATTTATGCCTCTAATACTTTGAGTGCAAAAATTGTTTTGCTCCCGTCCATAATGATTCACAGAATGAAATATTGACACAATTCATTTTCCTTTTCAGATTTAATTAGTTGATTTTAGAACGTTATCCATCAGCGTTGTGTAGATTAAAAGTGCAACATAAGACAGCAGCTTTTACTGAACGCAGGGTTCAGTCGCTTCCTGTAAAAGAAACACTTCCTGAATTATTCATGAGCCTTTTACAACTTTCACATTTTTAGTAGTTCAGTCATTAAAGACAACTCACATCAATTCAGATCTTTCTTTTAACCCTGCTGTCAAATCTGACTACACATCTAAAACAGCAAATCATTTATTCCTTTCTCTGTAGTTTTCTGCAAATATAAATTAATGGATAGAATCAAGCCTGATTTCAACTTGAATATGTTGTTGTCAAAACCAAAGCAAAAACTTCTGTTTGGAATAGAAGGAAGCGTAACACAACAGTGTAGATGTTCAGTACAGTATAACAATCAGAATCAGCAGCTGATGTACAACAAAACATTTGCACACAGGATACAAACTATAAACTGCAGGAGACGGCAGGGCTTCAGTCCTGAAAACTACACTGAGAATAAAAGCAGATCACATCTTAAACTCTTAAACGCACACATTTCACCACTGACAGAGATCTTCAACTCAAAGATGCAGAAATAAAATCATCACATTTCACACACACAGGAATTTTACCCAGAATGCCCTGAGAACGGTCAGCTGTCTTACACTGATTGGGTGAAAACACAATAAATGTAATTTAATGTTTTAATGTAATTAAAGGATGTGAACAGCCAAGAGGGCGACTTGTTTTATTACTTCATTTAATCTTTTATTTGTATCTCATACTGTTTTTATTGCATTTGTTAACTTAGTAATAAAGGCTATAAAGACTACGATAACTTGTATATCTGTATTATATTATTGTCCACGGCTGTTGAAAATAGTACTCCAATAAAATAAGAACTAAAATCCAATTATTATTATAAAAATAAGACAAAATCAATGCAGCAGAAAACATGAAACAGAAAATCACACATTTTTACTGATGAGAGTAATACCTGATGGTTACTTCTAATGTTCTAATGAATATGATGACTGAAATGACATTGAATCATTGAGCAAACACATCTGAAAACAATGCCACACAGAACAGATGCTCAGCTGTGGTTCAGTACGGTTCAAGCTTTTGAAATGTGAGCATTCATCATGTTCCAGTCATATAGAAATACTGTACATTGTTTTTTATTTTGGATATTGTGTTTGGTTCAACGCGTGACCCTGC
>JAZGTK010021411.1:0-10632 GCA_036877625.1 Ambastaia sidthimunki
ATGTTGAAAGATTACAACATCACACCCTCAAGCACCATTCAAATGACACTCCGTCTCCGAGGAGGTCAATGAAGAAGTTTGACCTGGACCAATTAAAGCTGCGGTGAAAAAATGAATCGTCTTACTGAAACTGATCTTTTTATGCTGAGAAGCATTAAACTTATATGCACTTATATTTTATAATGATAAACTTGTGTCTTATGCACTTATATTTTATAATGATAAACTTGTGTCTTATGCACTTATATTTTATAATGATAAACTTGTGTCTTATGCACATATATTTTATAATGATAAACTTGTGTCTTATGCACTTATATTTTATAATGATAAACTTGTGTCTTATGCACTTATATTTTATAATGATAAACTTGTGTCTTTTAAATTATGTAATTTGTTTGAATGCTCTTTGTTTTAGATTTTGCATAGTAAACAAAGTGGTTATTGCTCTAATGATTATCATGTATTTTTATCCTTTTGATATTGAGTGTCAGGTGTCAAAACCGCCATTATACAGATGGATTGTGGGCTGTATCTTAAACAAATATTGTTACATGTTATATATTTATTTTTGAAAGTAATCTATATAGGCTGCAAAATATGAACATGTCCACCTTTATTTCTCAGAAAATAAGAGGCAATTTATTTAGGAATAAAGTCAACACTGTTCAAAGTATTCATGGCAATTGTTTTATATCCCTCATAATCTGTAATCAAAATCTGAAAATGTATTTAAACTCTTCTGTAAAGAGAAATGGAGGACAGAATATTCAACAGCATCACAAAAAAGATGCTATTTGCTATTTCTTTTCTTATTAGATTTTTTTTAGATTGTAATGTCAATGATTTTTTAAATTTTTCACTGAGAAAGTGAAAAAGACATTAAAAAAAACACAGGTTAACTGTTACTGACACAAACATATCAGAGGGTGACAGTCTGTGCAGATTGTTTAACAAATTAAACTTCTGTAAACTCAACACAGATAAATCAAACTTTGATCTTTGGCCTCATGCAGAGAAAACTGACCCACCACATATCTGTACACAGGTGATGTTCACTGACCAGTAGCAGTAGTTACCAGTACATGACCAGGCACTACATGGGTAGTTAAATGCCTATAGTAAGCATTGTAAGTAGTGTTATCCTGTTAAGTCGATTGTGGTGATGAAATAGATTAAATTCCCAGAGGACACACATAATGATAAAATGTAGGTTGCTTGGGACAAATAATAAATGTAAATTCATTATTTAAATGTATACCACTGTAGGTCACGTGGGACAAATGTAAATAAATGTAAATTCGTTATTTAAATGTGATCTATTATTTCTTTTAAACTCTATGCCAGTAAAACTAAATCTGTATTTACAAAGTTAACAACAAATGACGCAGAATTCATCATAGCAGAAGTCATTGTGACACAAGAATGCTGTTCACATATTTCCTTATTCTTATTTTCTTTATTTATAACAATACATTAAAAATACATTTTAAAACAAGTTCAAATCCAGTAAATACAGTTTGCGTCACTTTTTGACATTGTTTACGTAAATTCCTCTATACCAGGCATGACATGTGCTTGACATTTAATAGCCAGAAGATCAACAAACAAACAAAAGCGCTTGAACGGAAATAAAAGCTTTAACAGCTGAGCAGTCGCAATACACTATATACAATATATAAAGTGTCGCTGCTTTCTGCTTTACCTGCACGTCACATGATCACGAAGAATCGCTTCCAAGTTTTTATTAAGTGAAAAATAATTCAGATAAAAATAATCAAAATAATTGTTTAGAAGAAATAAAAACATAGTAGATTTTATAGGAAGCAACAGACAAACGATGAATATTATTTTCACTTTTAACGCTGATCACAAAACTTAAAGAATATTCATACGAGCATAATTTATGAATTTAGGAAGTTGGATGTAAGAGAACTGTGGGCCTATTGTCAAGCAAACTATCTGATGTTTATTTGGTATTTGCGCTGAACAAATTTACATGAAGATTTACATCAGTGACGTTAAAGAACTGAAAGTGAAACCTGCCGAGCAAGTCTTCGTAAACGACACTGAAGGACATCTTAATGCTTCACCCTCAGCCACGGTTTAATGTTGGTGTCACTTCCCAGACTCAATAAAGAAAACCAGCAAACTAAGATCTGAACATCCAGGTAAGGACACGACCGTGCACACATTAGTATATAGGCTCGCAAAGTTCAGTTCAGACGTTTAAGGTAAAAACTGCTGCTGGAGTTTAAGCTAAACCTGCTTTATCTTGACAGGCTCCAGATGGAAGTGATAATAAAGGGATTCAGCAGAAACACTCAGCGTCTGACTGTGAACTGCGACACCACAGTCGGTGAACTGAAGGAGATCATTTCGCAGGACTTCATTAATCTGGCAGATGATTCAAGAACTCTCAGCAGTTACGGCTTAAGCTCAAAGTCCACGATGATGCTTGTCATCATGGACCCTGTAGGCTCAACTATGCAAGTGTATGCAAGAAACTTAAGTTATTTAAAGGTTATTCAAAAAAATGTAAATGTTGTACTGTTTTAAAATGTTCCATTAACAGCTTAAGAATGGTTTTGACATATGATACATAACATTGAAAATATTTTAGTGACGTTACTGCATGAACATTTTTGATAACTTTGAGAGAAGTGTTTGAAATCAGTTAACGTTTTGAGAATATTCTCTTTTAGCTGTGTCAGCTGCAGTCTGGACTTTAAAGTACTATCTTTTTGCAACTCATTTTGACAGGAACATGATGGATCTGATAATAAAAGAAATGAATGGTAACACAAAACGTCTCACTGTGGACGGCAGTATCACAGTTGGTGACCTGAAGCAGCTGATTTGGAAGGACTTCAGTGTGCGACCATCTGAGCAGAAGCTTTCTACAAATAACGGTCAACAAATCAACCTTGATGATGATACCAGAACCCTCAACAGTTACGGTCTGCACTCGGGGTCCACGGTGACTCTTCTCATCCGGAACCCTGGACCTATGCAGGTGTTTGTCAGGAATGAGAAGGGCCAGATTAGCACTTATGATGTTGTTGAGACAGTAGATCAGCTCCAGCAGAAGATCTACAACAAAGAAGGGGTTCCTGTGGATCAACAGAGGCTGATTTTCAACGGTAGGGAACTGGAGTTCGGCAGGATGTTGAAAGATTACAACATCACACACCTAAGCACCATTTACCTGACACTCCGTCTTCGGGCTGGTTAAAGGAGATGTTTGGCCTCGACTTATGATAATTAAACTAATGAAAACTTACACATTCTGGGTTGTATCGCAATTAAATGTTGTTACATGCATTATATTTCAATTCATTATGTAGGCACATAACTTAAAGTGCTGGCTACAAATAAAAACCTAAACGTTTACTTCACAGACTGTGTCTGAGCTGTCATTTAATTACATTTTTCATTGATTAATTATATGATGTCCAATTAATTAATTAATCCAACTTAAAAATAACGTTTTGATATATGATATACAACGTTGATAAGTTTTAGAGAACATTAGTGTAATGTTCTGAGAACGTTCCCTGTGAGCTGGGACGCTCTTCGTTCTACTAAAAGCCGATCAGAGATCTTCACGCAGATTGGGAAAGACAGATTCGCTAGTTTACTAGCTTTAATGATGATCAATTTATTTGAAACACACACTGACCCACTACTGATCTGTGATCAGCGCAAATGTTTGCTGACCCTCAGTGCAACAGTTTGACTACCTTTTACACTTTCCTACAGCCAGCTGAGCTACACAGATACAAATTTAAGACGTCGTGTCAAATTATTCCACACAAACTTCAATTCTGCAGCGGATCATGTGCGCAAAAAAATCTCTGTTTGCACCAAGACATATTTTACAGCTGGATGTGCGGAACTGAATATTGCGCGTTGTTGTCAAGCGGACTGTGCTCGTGATAGGACAGGAGCCGCTGTGACGTATGAGGAAGTTATAAAAGCCTGAAAAACTTTATTTATAAATCAGAGAAACACAAAATCATAATGACAAAATAGATATTCCGACTGGAAACATGAAGGTAAATCGTAAAAGCAACATTGATAATCAATGGCAAAGGACTTCACACCTAGATAATAGGCAGATAAAATTATCAATATTCAAAACTCAAAGTTTAAGCATGTAGTAGCTGAAACAGAAGATATCATTTATACAAAGTCACGACAAAACCGCTTCTCTGTTTGAACGACTTAGCAATACATTTTTTTCTACTAAATATACAGATAAATATTAGATGCAGAGAAAACGAAAAAGGAAATGGGGTATTAAAGGTATTTTAAACATATAAGACAATCAACTAAGTTGTTAGGGCATTAATAGCATTTTGATTAAAACTGATCAGGTGAATGTAAGAAGAGGTTAGTTAAGTCTTACTTTTAAGCAGGTTTTCCTTTTCTGATGGTCCCTAACCTGCCAATAAACTAAAAAAAAGAAGAATGTATAAAGCACACTGGTTAGTTTGGTTAAGCCAAAGTACCTCCAGGCTCTTTAAAAACCATCTCTGGTTAGGTGTGTTGTTGACAGAACAGAAGCCCATAGGGTTTACAGTATTAAAGTGTGTGATATGTTTGTGTATTTGTGTGAGGTTGAACATGGATGTCTGCGATGTGTGAATGTTTGTACTGACACTTGAGTTTAGAGGCTTAAGTCAACAGATAGTTAATTAGCAGCTAATGGATTACTGTAATTAGATTTCATCAACACAGAGATCATTGTGCTGAGGCTGTGAGGTCTGGTGCATAACATGATTTAATAAAGAAATTCAGATGTTGAAAAGACGTCAGATAATCCAATATAATTCCAGACTGTGAGGTCTTATTATATCCAGCTCCACAAAACACGTCAATGTTTTGTATGGGAGGTTTAGTTTTCTCACTTTAAAATAGATTAGACTAAGAAATTAATATATCATCTGTAGGAACTGAATCTATAAAAATTTAATAGATACAAGAACTCTTTTGTGCCTGTATCCATGCAAATTTTAAACAGTTTAGCTTGATGAATATTGTTTTTATACATATGTGTGTTTGTGTGTGTGTGTGTGTGTATGTGTGTGTGTGTTTGTTTGTGTGTGTGTGTGTTTGTATTGCTTGATGTCTCAGTGATGTGTTGATGTAATTATTATTATTTTCGACACATTATTTTTAACACATTGTCATTCAGGGACAATAAAGTTGAGTCTGAGTGGCATTGCATTGCTCCTCTTATTACAGTTTGACCACAGCCATCAAAAACAGTTCAACACTGTTCAAACTCTTTATTATATCAGCTTTCATACGCAAAGAATGTGTTTGCTGTTACTCTGTACCGCTTTAAACCAGATTGCATCCGACTTAATAGTTGCTTTTCGTTTCTTACTAACAACAGAAAAAAAGAAAGAGGCAAAGATGGAAAGAATCGGTTCTAATTTATTATTAATAATTTATTATCTCTTGGTTCCACATCTCCAAGATCACCTGTTCCCTCTCAGCCTCCCTCCCAGTGTTTTAGTATTTCATAGGCGTTTCAGTGTTTGCAGTGATCCAGCAGAACCGAGCGACGCCACCAGCGACCCGCCGAGCGCAGCTCCGCCCATCCGCGCTGTTCGCTGTCCACACGCCCGCGGTGCTGAAACCTCCGCTCGAACCCACCGCAATGTAACGGCAATGAAACAAAGACGCGGGCGGCCCGACGAACAGACCGATAATGGACGATGATTTGTTTCAGTTGAGACAGCTCCCGTGAGTGTGTTTATCTCTTTCTTTAAAGCGCAGGAAAACGAGCCGTCGTGCAAACACTTCATTTCTGCCCTTTTGTTGATCTGCGGAGCCGTAGACAGGATCACAATCATAAGTCCCATTTGTTTTTAAGTCCCTTAAAAACAAATGCATTGATTTTAAGGCTGTTTATTGGAGACAGAAGTCATGTCCATGCCTGCGGAAGATGTTTGGGCTGAAGCAAGGGACGCATGTTCGGGCGGATTGATGCTGTGTTTGGTAAACAGCTCTGGTAGATTAAAACTAACAGCTCTGTGAAACAGTAACGCATTGTTGAATAGAGCAACATTGTTTTATATATTTACTGTTTATTAGGCATTGTGGATGACGTCATCTGTTGAATAAGACATCGGTTGTGTTTGTGTTTATGGTGGTATAGACATTCATTCTTCTCATGCTGTAGATTCATGCAAAATTACTTTGAATCTTCTCTGTTGATTTAAGTGTTACGTAATACCACATAACTCAGTTGAACTGGTCCATCACAAATGTAAACCAGGGCTATATAACCCAAAGAAACGTGGGTTATCTTATTTAATATTTCACACTGGTTACACTTTATCCCGGGTTAGTAATTAGCTGGGCTTCAAATTTCTAACCCAATGTGATCTTAAGGCATTGTTAAAAAAAAGGTTGAGCACAGCGTGACATGCCTAAATGTGACAGGTTTGTTCATATGTAGCCTAACTTAGCTACTGGTAAACTAGCTAAAAGAAATTAGCTGTAAACCAGCTAGGACCATTTTTAAATTAATGTGCATCTTTTTTTGTGAAATGGACATTCAGTGAGTTTGCAGTATAATATGTCAGAGCAAGTTAAAGATAAACACAGAAATCTTTGCCAACAGATTTTACTTTCCTGCATTTTTGTATTTACAGGACGTCTTCACAAAGTGACTTACGGGCATATAGTCCTGTATGGTTGATTAGTTAGTGTGTTTACTGTGATTTGAACCCATGACCTTGGTGTTGCTAGCTCCACCCTCTATCAGTTGAGCTACATTTCAGTTTGTTTATGATGTTGTGTTGAAGCTTTTTCCTCTGATGTAAGAATTTTGAACAAAAGGGCTGCTTATGTTATTCCTGTACTGCTGGCTGCTGGTATCTGGCATTCAGCCCAGTCACCCTTCTGATGGCGTGCAGAAATCATAATGTCAGTGTTCATATCCTGTTGACATGGGCTTAGGTCTTCTCCATACTTGATGAAAGAATACAGAGTAAGTCTTTGCCAGAGCAAATCATTGCCACAGATCACTGCCACAATACAGAGCAAATCACTGCCACAATACGGAGCAAATCACTGCCACAATACGGAGCAAATCATTGCCA
This sequence comes from Ambastaia sidthimunki, assembly GCA_036877625.1. Classification (NCBI taxonomy): domain Eukaryota; kingdom Metazoa; phylum Chordata; class Actinopteri; order Cypriniformes; family Botiidae; genus Ambastaia; species Ambastaia sidthimunki. The sequence continues at coordinate 7,122 of JAZGTK010021411.1, forward strand.
CAATACAGAGCAAATCATTGCCACAATACAGAGCAAATCACTGCCACAATACAGAGCAAATCATTGCCACAATACAGAGCAAATCACTGCCACAATACAGAGCATATCACCGCCACAATACAGAGCATATCACTGCCACAATACAGAGCATATCACCGCCACAATACAGAGCATATCACAGAGCATAGCATTGCCACAATACAGAGGATATCACTGCCACAATACAGAGCATAGCATTGCCACAATACAGAGGATATCACTGCCACAATACAGAGCATATCATTGCCACAATACAGAGCATATCACCACCACAATACAGAGCAAATCACTGCCACAATACAGAGCATATCATTGCCACAATACAGAGCATATCACTGCCACAAACCCCCCTCATTCCCAGCATCTTTATGTTTGCAGTCAGTGTGCAAACTAACTGTGGAGCTCAATTCATTAATGTCATGTATAGTATGGATGGTTTCAGTGTATCTGGGTTTTTGTGTTCTTTGATTGCTTATAGAGAAACATGCCTGAGTCATTTTGTCTGTGCTGAGCTGGGAGAGGTCAGCTGAAGCTGTTTTAAACGTCTGTTTAATTACACGTCCTGTCTGCACATGAAGGCTTTGCTGCACACGAGCGTGACAATTACAGTAATTAATCCACATGAGTTCTGTGTGCTGCCCTCATTTACTGCTCAAGATTCAAGACTTTGTCACATACACAGTTAATCATTCAACCTGTAGTGAAATGTAAACTGTAGACTGTGCAAAAATACCTAGAACAGAAATATATTTAAAGGTGAATAAGAGTATTTGAAATTACATGCATTTAAAACTAATGACAGTATATTATAAAAGCTAAAATGTAAAACTAAAATTAGGATTGAAAAGACACAAAAGAATTAAACACTCATTCAGTCTGTCTCCTGTATATATTTGCAGTGATGTGTTTTTTTTTATAAGTTTTTTTATAAGTGCATGTCGTTCATTCAGTCACCACATAAATTCTCTAGCAGGCCGTCAGGTGTAGGTCAGTTGCTGTCAGTTGTAGGTCAGTTGCTGTCAGTTGTAGGTCAGTTGTAGTTTTAAACGTTACTGTACTGTGTTTGTTACACATTGTATCTAATCTGCAGGCTGTTGTTTTCCGTCTCACAGCAGAACGGGGGCTGCAAAGACAGGAAACACTCTCATCACCTTGGCAACAGCCTCTTATGATGTGCTGTACATTACAGCTGTATTCTTTGTACCGACACGTTCTGTCATGTTTTCTTGTAGCTCAGTTGTAAAATTGTGGATCTGTATGATGGTACTGACAGTAATGGTACTGTAACGGGTATATGTGTACCCCAAGGGGGACTTTACTGGGTATCTTACTCTTAGTTTTACAGCTGTGATGTTTCAGAAATGTGTCATCATGATTTACCTGATTCATTGTTTAATTGACCATATTAACATCTGTTTGGCTGTCTGATTGGTCATCTGATCATCTGATTGGCCATCTGATCGTCTGATTGGTCATCTGATCGTCTGATTGGCTATTTGTTTCTGTTTCTGGCAGGGTGGTGAAATTTCGGCGTACAGGTGAAAGTACTCGTTCCGAGGATGAGGCTCTGCAGGTGGAGGGAATGCGGTCCGACATGGAGTCAGTTTCCCTGGCTGATGGTGCTCCAGTTCCGAAGGAATTTGCTAATCCCACTGATGGTATGACTGGATCAAATTTTGTGACATTTATCCTATTCACTGCTTTGTTACAAAGATCCGATTCAAATCTACTGAACACACAAAAAATGCTTTTGGAAAATTCTCAAATCATGCTGGGATAACATGGATTATCCGCTTCATGGATCAACAAATCCGTGGAGTCCATGCTGAGCACATGCTGTCATTACAGCAAAAGACAAATGCACCAAATACATACAATAATTAATATTGTACACTGTCAAAAATCACTCACAACTGTTATGCACATAATATTATTTATGAAAAATTTTGCATTTGATTAAAAAGAAAAAATTGCAAAACATTTTCGCACAGGATCTCACATAAAGAATGTTTTGATCACCTGCTGTACTAGACGATTAATTTAACTTTTAAGTTTAATTTTCTTTTCTCATTATTTCTGCTGTTTATGTTTGACTGTTTCTCAACAGATACGTTTATGGTTGAGGATGCAGTGGAGGCTATTGGCTTTGGGACCTTCCAGTGGAAACTCTCCATCCTGACTGGACTTGCATGGGTAAAATAAGGAATACTGTTGTGCCTTTATAACACTGGCATTAGGAATTTGTATCAGGTGTTGTTTTTATAGAGCAGTAGATTTTCAGCTCATCTATTGGTCTGTTAAGAACAGGAAGTTGTTTGGGTGTTGCTGTATTTGTGTTTCTGTGGTGATGACTGTGTGCAGATGGCTGATGCCATGGAGATGATGATTCTGAGTATACTGGCCCCTCAGCTGCACTGTGAGTGGGCACTGCCCAGCTGGGAGGTGGCTCTGCTAACCTCGGTACTCTACCACCATAATCAATAACGTATAATAACCAATAACCCACTCTTACAGTTTAAGAAAGCTGCATTGTATCAGCTGTTCCAGAAAAAATGAAAACTATCGTTGTGTCTTTCTAACACAGGCAGTATTTATCGGAATGATGCTCAGTTCTTCACTGTGGGGAAACATATCTGATAAATATGGGAGAAAAACAGTGAGTATGTTTAAAGATTAAATGTAGACCCAGTTAACGAGGAACGTTCTCAGAACGTTGGCTAAAAAATTATCTCAAAGTTATCAAAAACTTTCTTGCAGTTATGTTAAGAGAGCTTTTTAAAGTTTTTATAAAAATTATATATTAAAAACATAAAAAATTATGTTAATACAACCTTTAAAAACTGGGTGTTTTGAACATTCTTAGAACATTCAAAATAACATTATTAATGTATTGTTGCTTAATGAAAATGTTAACATGGAAACATTCCCACAACCTAAAATTGTTAGCTGGGGAGCTGTGTATAAAGTCACAAACCATAAAGCTGAATTATTTATATTACCACTGTGGCCCACCGGGTGATAACAGATCTGTGTGTGTGTGTGTGTGTGTGTGTGTGGTGTGTGTGTGTGGTAGGGTCTGAAGATGAGTGTGTTGTGGACCCTGTTTTATGGCCTCCTCAGTGCATTTGCTCCCGTATACGGATGGATTCTGTTCCTCAGAGCTCTGGTGGGCTTTGGCATTGGAGGGGCTCCACAGTCGTAAGTGTGACAATGATCAAGATTCTGTACATACAACCATCAGTTCAGACTTACTGGAAATTTGCAAGAACCTCTAACCTTCTTTCAAAATATACGTACAATCCATCTCTTATTGACATGATTAATATGAATTTCAAATCTTACAGAACTTTTATTCTCTCTATTTAGCGTAACATTGTATGCAGAGTTTCTACCCATGAGGTCCAGAGCCACCTGCATTCTGTTAATAGAGGTGAAGAAATCTAACTTCTATTCTATTCTATTCTATTCTATT
>JAZGTK010021412.1:0-10631 GCA_036877625.1 Ambastaia sidthimunki
GAGTCTGGTATTAAAAGATGTACAAGGAAAATGTACTATTTAAACAAATACTTCCCCTCGGTTGCACACACAAACACATGCAAATGCATTGAGGCTCACAATAGATAACTCGGGCTCGGTGTAGGAACAGGAGGTGCTGACTGAAGTATTTGTTGAAATGAATTGGCGCTATGAAAAAACAGATGCAGCAATTAGGAGCCCCATTGCCGCACACCGGAGACATGACAAGAGTGCATGACAGTGGCTTTCACCCCAGCTCCCCCTTGTCTTCAACATGAGTCCTCTAACAATCCCTGTCAGGAAAACTCTTTGAGAAGTGCTTGCACCAGACAATGGCTCTTCACCCCTATTTTGTGCTCTAAGTAGTGCTGCAGAATGCTGGAGAGAGCTGAAAACAGGCAGTAATGTGAGAAAGACGGGCAGCCATTGTGGAAAGTGTGAAAACCAGAAGGGCCCTTTTCAGAGGCTTGCCTGAAAGTGCTATGAAGACCTTTGGTCCTTTGCTCTCCCTGAATCCCCAATTAGACAAACATTAACATCAATTAAGCCTTTATAGGACACAGGTTCCATATAATTACCTTAATGGGTTGACGCTTTCTTTAGCAGCAAATTCTTAAACAAACTTGAGCCTTTGTGTGACGGGCTAAGAAAATTTTCAGCAGGGAGTATTTGCTTTTGTCAGACTTTCTAAAGAGACAGACGAATTGTTCCATTTAACAACAAACACCTTCAGAGAGGAGCCTAAAGCAGGCCCAGTTCCCACCACATCTGACTTGAACGCTCCAAGCTGATTATCCAGTGTAGACAAAAAATCTGACCAGCCGGGAAAGCGAGGACACATGCGGTGAGGGGCCGCACACAAAAGGGCCCAGTGAGCCCAGCCCGGCTATGTGAGCAGAGCACCACAGAAAGAGCCCTCCACTTGAATTAGCTCTCTATTTAATGTCCCAAAGAGCCAGATCCGCTCCCTGTCTAAGAAACAAAGGGGAAGAATTAGAAAAACAAGATCTCTCTTCATAAAACAAGGCAAATTCTCGTTGGCGAATCGTAAAGGAGGCTCAGTTAATTAAACGCGCACCCCATCTCCTTTTTCCCCTTCCTGTCCTGCTGCCCATTATCTTCTGCAATCTATAACGAGGCAGAACCTGGTGAAGAAAGAAGAAAACGTTCATATGTCACAGCGCCAATCATAACCTTTTATTTGTGTTTTAATCCCACAAACACATTTATTGAGTTACAAATATTGTAGACAAAAGAATGCACCTGAAAACATGTACTATAAGTAACCAAAGAAAATGCTGCTTCAATAAAGATACTTGAATGGAAAAATTCAGAAAATAATTGTTCAGGAATCAGCAGTGCATAACAGCTGCAATTCTGAGCATTCATTTTTTTAATCCAATAATGTGGTTTGACAGATCAGTTTCTGCAGAAAAAGACCCCACAATACATTATCACGGTCATTTTATGAATGTTAAAACATTATACTTTAATTTGGAGACACAAACAGGTGTGGCTGTATGATCCCTCATTGAAGAGAGAGAGATTTTCGTGGCACTTGGCCTCTAGAGGGCAATGGTTCCATAGCCCACTCAGTGAGCCAACACCAGCCACCCGTGTATCTGCCCCTAATGTGTCAAGGGCTAAATATGTAAATCACACTATTTCCCATCTATAATTGGACAGACCCTTGAAAAATCTTATCTAAATATGGAAAGCTGTGTTAACCAGCACATAGCAATGAGTTTTGCTGATACATATTAGCATATATATATTCTGTTACATTAGCATATAGACATTAGAAACTAATAAATCATGTCGCCTTCATTGAAACTAAACTGTGAGGCTTTATGATAATCAAAACGTGTGTGAAACCTTGCTAATGGGAAGTGATTCATTATATCGCCTCCAGTCTTCAGAAATCACAGTCCAGAGGGTGGTATTGTTATTTGTCTCACACCTTAACAGTTGACGGAGTTGCAGAATGAAACACAAAACTGCTAGCATGGTGAAAAATGTAATGCTAGCTCTTTTTCGAGGTGAGCGTCAATAATGAAATGTGGGTAATAGCGTTTAACCCTTGAAGATAAACAAAGTATTTGTTTTTTTGACATTCGTAAACAGACAACATTTCTCTCGAGTCTCTGGAAACTATTAGGAAGAAAAAAGAAAAACTGACAAAACAACTGACTGAAGCCAAAAATGATTCTGCCATCAGTTGTGGTAATACTGCACATACTGGGCTTTGTGTGCCATCAGCTCAGTGTCTGAGATCTAACACAAGTTTGGACACAATCTGAGGAACATTTAACAGACAATTATGTCTCAAGGCAATGCCGTCGCTGTGACTGTGAGAATTCCTTATTTCAAAACAAAAGCTTTTCAGCCAAAATTGTGATGTTGCCAGCCAGTGAAACAGAAAATATTTTGAAATAAGGCAAAGCTAGTGATGTGAAAAACAGTAGTTATATAAATTTTCTGTATTAAACAGATATTTAAAAATATTTAAATCTAGGAATCTAGCATGTAAAAACCGTATAAAATAATAAAAATCTGAGATTAAAATGAAGATTTTATAATCAAAATTGTTTTGTTCATTTGTCCAGTTTTTTTATTTTAATTTTTACTCTCACATTAAAATATTAATTTACAGATTCTGCATTTGTACTGCAGATTTAAAACATTTACATTGATGTCAGGTTTCAAATACTTCTTTATTTTCTAGTTCTGCTATTTCTTCTTGATCGTTACTTTAACATAAAAATTTAATGGTACAGTAACATTATTGATAGCTATACAGCAACGAACACACAGTGATACAGCCTTTGTATTTAAAAGCACCAAATGTCACAACAGTTAAAACTTGGGTTCTTTTTTTGAGTGGGTGAATCAAACAACCAATAGGAGTTCATTATTCTTGCACTAATGAGTTATTTCCAGCTTTTTAAAGGACTATCACTCACATTATGTCAAAATCACGTAGCAATTAATGTATATTTAGATTATATTAACGACTGTGCTACTTCCAGAGTGGTAAAGCTGGTGGTACCAGGCTAGCTGAATTGACGTTTCAATTGGAAATCCCAGCGTGATAAGTCTAATGACTGACAAAAAAGAAAAAAGAATATTACAGCTCTTTGTTGAAGCTCCATGTTTTCTAATAACCTCCAATCAATTGGAAATTGATTGCTTAATAACCATTTATTCAATCTCATAGTAAATAACATTTTTAGAACTGTAAAAGAAGGTCCTAATAATTACCCACTGCCATATTCTCTCCACTAATCTGTGTGAATTTATGTCTTAATTCAATATGCACTTTTGTTCTTACCAGTAAAATGAGGTTTCAAATGGATGTGGTTATTAGCTCCGGCTCATGCTGTAAGCATTTATTACTTCAATAATTCTATCTGGAGAATAATCAGGCAGTTTAATGGCTTTATCTAATGGATTTTTTAGTTACATGGGTTCTTCTGCTTTTGCATGTGGTACCCCCCCATCCCACCCCACAGACAAGAGTCCTGCTGTAACCCTGAGACTTGCTCTAAAATCACGGCTCGTCCAATCAACCGACTCTTTGCAGCCTGTGGCAACACTGAAAGTCTAACAAATGAACACACGGGCACACGGATTACAAACACACTTTCATTCATGTTAAAATCTTTTGGACAATATTAATGTTGTAGTCCATCTCGGTCCCAGTCGGATACACGGTGTGATAATAGCCGCCACCTTTAAAAGTCATGGTTCAGGGCTTAATCTTTACCAGCAGTAAGTGGCTACATGTCCTACAAATGCGGAGGTGATTTTTATCTGGGAGAAGAATGCCACTTGTGTTCAGGTGGTGAAGTAGTTACAGAGACTGGAATTATACAGAGAAACAATCCTCAGTGTCTGTGCTTCTCCACTCACCGTGACACAGTAGCAAAGCCTGTCACTGGAGCCATTTAATCAATGCATTGAACAAACATGCAACAAATTCATTTTTAGAAGAATTTCTAAATGACCCAAAGCACCTTTCTACAGACAGAAAGAATGTGGAAACATTGTTAAACATGTTATGTATTAACATTAACAATATTTCCACATCCTGTCTGTCTAACATACATACGTACATACATACATACATACGTACATACATACATACTGTACATACGTACTGTACATACATACTGTGCATACATACTGTGCATACATACTGTGCATACATACTGTGCATACATACTGTGCATACATACTGTGCATACATACATACAGGAATCAAATTGGTAATGAAATGGTATATAAATCAGTAGTTGATTAGTTATTTTACTTTTCATTTGAGAAGAATGTATGGATGTCGATGTGTACCAGCTGACAAAATGACATTTTCAAGCGTTCCTCCCTTCCTATCAAGTCAAAAGGATGATTGATGTCGCCTCATTTCTGTTGGTGACCGAGTTAATACACAACATAAATAAAGCTTGAAAACAGCTCTAGTCCAGATTTGCTCAACTAAATAAACACATCAGCACAATCTGTCAAGTCTTCAAATAGTCATCATGCCCGACTTGCCAAAAAAGGGCTGGAAGCATGAGGCCTTTTTTTTGCCGAGTATCAAGCTTTGCTTTAGGAAGTGTTCAAACATGGCACCTCTCTATCTCCATTCACACCCTCTCCTCCTCATCACCTGAACTGTCTGATGCCTGTCAATCTGGAGCCGTGGGAGGATATGAAAGACGGCTTTGAGTTGTGGTGGCGTTGATGGGGAAGGGATGGAGAATAGCACACCAGTGGTGCCAGCAAGAGAAAATGGTGCGGATTCCTCATTCCTTCCCATCAGCACCCAGGACACTGTGAGGCTCTTTTTTAAAAGAGCAGATTGACTCCCTCTGCCCCCATCTTGAATGAAACCCCAACCCTGAGCAGATGTCAGAGATGGAAGCCAGAGACGGGCCACGAGGTGTGAGGCTTTGTGACAGGTCCACTGCTAAAGGACCAGACACAGCGGGGTTTATAGCACATCCATTGGATATCTGAAGTCCCTCAGAAATGGATGGAAGAGATGGGGGGAGTGTGTGTGTGGGGGGGGAATAGGGGGAGTAGGGGGGTGTTTCATTGTGAGAACCCCACCGACTTCATTTAGCCAATGTTTACAGATGTATCTCAGGCCACAGGAGAGCAGTTCAGCGTTGTGTCAAAACTATGATCGTTTTCAGAACTGGCACGACAGAGAGAGTTCGGTGGAGGTTAAGAAAACGATTGGTTTTCAAACACATCTCTTTGAAAGAAGGGGAACCCAAAAGACTGATGGTTAATGCTGATAATCCTGTGGACAAATGGTACTGGCAACCTTACACGTCTCTGAATTTTCCAACTCAAAGCCAGAACATACACTCACATATCCTTAATAAAATAAAAGCATCAAAGAATTTGTTAAACCAGTCGCTGCCTTGACCACAACTGAAGGCCTTAATGCGAGCATGTGTGCCACCCCAGAGATCTCCTCAGAGCTGGTGGGCGACTTACAAGCAGAAAACATTTCAACATGGCACTTCATTTTACCAACTGATGGCAGGGACAGAATGTCTGTTATCATTTATGTATTCACGGTTGTTTCTGTGAATGTAAGGGCTGAGAGCAAACGCTACGCTATGTGTGTACTAACCGAGTGGGAAACTGATGATCATTTGCTTTGATATCAGAGTTTACTAATCACTTGAGGTGATGGGACTCAGAATTATTTTGCTCCATCTGGAGACCAACAACAGCAGATTTTGCTGTCCGCGTGTTCATATTACTATCTTTTAGAAACAGAGTGGTTAGGATTTTTTGTGAATGTGTGCGTGCTTGTATGTGTGTGTTTCTCTGTGTGTGTGTGAAAAACGTACCCCCTGAGGTGCTCTATCCCAGACAATACCTATCCATATCTCTTTTCTGGCACATGAAGAGGCCCAGATGGTTTAGTATTCACTTGTGTGCCAAGCAGATGGACCTGCAATGTACTTCAATGGTCTCAATTATATATGCACACGACTACCGAGAAGGAAACCAGAACCAGAGAACTTTAGGACCATGAGTTTCATATTGGCCACCCACCAAGATTTGAGACCTCGGCGATATCATTGTGTTCTAATGTTATGTGTAATTAATAGAAAAATGTACATCCCACAGGTGCTGGTTAGCTTTATTAAAACCACACAAAAATACGTTCACCATGGTAGCTGCCAACAGGGATATTTTGTACATTTCAAGAGTTTTTTTTTCTGACAAACTAGGAAGGGGCCGTGCTGTGACAGTACTATGTGGACTTGTTCAGAAATGACCCCCAAAAACAACAACCCATCTAAGTGTTACCAAATAGAAAAAAAGAGTTGAAATCCCCAACCTCAGAAAACTGAAGTGCTGTTAGCTTATCAATGCCAAAAACAGAATGTTCTGTGTGCTACTTCACAACCGTTGCATTGCGGCATGTATCGCATTTTGGACAGACTCGGTGTTGCCTTTTGGACATAATAGAGGGTATCTATGTTTCTGTTATGTTTGGTTCTCAGCATCATTGAGAACCAAACATGTAAACACTGGCCAAACTGATGTAAACACTTTCTGTTTTAATAGAGACTGGACAGGCTCAGTCTAATTGGACACTGTTGATGGACAAACCCAAAATGAAGAAACCTGAGAAGCTTAAAGAAGGTTTTCTTCCCTCTCGCGTTCAGATGCTGTAACTGTTTATCTAATTGTTTATATTTATCCAGAATAGACCAAATTTCTAATAAATTAAAATAAAAAAAATTTACCAAAAAAAAAAAGATTAGTCTTTAATCCTGTTAAAAACTCATATGCCATTTTGACCTTCACTTTGATAAGAACATAATGAGACCACAGTGAAAGCATTTAAATAACCCATAATTAAATGATATATTGTGTGAACTCCCTCAAACACTGTAAGCAGTTGTGCCATTTAAATGAGCTTCATAATAAAACCATGTCATGTTAAAAATACAGGCATAATTCTCCAAAACTGACAGCCTATTTGAGACAAATAAGTGTTAGCATTGTTACGTTTGGGTAGACATGTCAAAGCTTGTTTTCCCCGAGACTTGAAATTTCACTGTACAAACCTGTCAAATGGAACTTCAGTATTATTGGTTAAACAAATTCTCAGCTAAGCTTGACATATACAACACAGTTTTCTGCTAAAGCTAGCAGTAAAAAATTAATGTTAGAAATAAATACAGACTACAGAGTTGTTTCGGTAGTTAGTTACTTTAACATTATATCATTCCTTTACTCCCCTTAAACCACACTGGAGTTCAGCAATTTCCAAAAACAGCTTTGGTTGTAATTGCAAACAGTTGATGGGTCAGTAGACGCTCTGAACTAACCTCTTGAAGGCAGGCAGGCATCAGACACTATGTAATTAGATGGCTGTAATTACCACTGTGCCATTTTAAATGTCCATCGTTCCTGCATTATAATCAAAAAAAGCAACAAACACTGAAAGCCACCTGGAGAGGTCAGTGTGCAATTATTAAAAAGGGAGAATTTCTTTAAATGACAAATTAAATGTTTTCTAGACTTTGGCTAGTTATGTTCTGTTATTGCTTAGCATGATGGCATGGGAACAAAATTTTCAAAGATTTTATATCAAAGAGTTTAACTGATCAACTTGATGGTAAACCAACTTCTAAATTAAACTCTAAAGTGTCTAAAACCCTCAGAGTTATAAATATCTCCTTGGAACTTTAATGAAAATGAATCTAATGTAATTGAATGATCCAATCTAAAATATTGAGCTGTAGTGTATGTTATTTATGTTTCTTTTTTAATTGTTTTGCTATTCTGTTATGAGTAAAGAGTGTGAAATTATTTTCTGTGTGACTCCCTCATCGAAACATGCTTCTAAAATATTCATTTATTTGCATGGCATAAGGTCCTGTTTTGCTAATTTACTGGAAAAAAAGAGGGTTCACACAGGAAATAATTTCACACTCTTTACTCATAACAGAATAATAAAAAAAAAAGAATACTAACAAGTATCCACAACTGCAAAGTTAGCACCATGTAAACTTTATCTAGCTACAGTAATCTTCACTACCGGTCAAAAGTTCAGGGCACTTTGAGTGAAATGCTTAAATGTTTGAACGTTTTGGGAGCAAAGTATAATGGTTCCATATACTTATTTCCTCTTCAAAAGTATTTTTTAGTTTTGTAATAAGTTTTATAAACATACATCTGGGAAGCATCACAGGGTGATACCTCAGGATGCCAGCTAACATATAAAAAACCTTTGACTGTGGAAATTGTTGTGACTAAAAGATGTAAAGTCATACTTGCATTTGTTACTCCACAGTTTTGATTAGTTTACTATTATTTTAAAAATGTTGAAAAATACACAAGTTATTTAATAAGATTTATGATTTAAATTATTTAAAAAGGTTTAGAAATAGTTACGTAATCCTAAACTATTGACAGATAGTGTATACAATTTAATTAAACCCACACTAACATTAAAATAATTAAATACTACATTTTAAAAACTAGATTCATATTCCAAATGAGAACATCAAGACATTTTTCCAGCTGTGAGCGTAAGCTTTATGACTCCAAAAGGAAGCTGAGATTCAGTCATTCATACAGCTGCATAGTTTGTGGCTACGTCTGCACCCTCTTCACAAGTGCTTTCTGCATGAGCTCCTGTGTCTGATTCCAGCTATGACTTCCTTGTCAAACGTCTGCTTCAGCACACACATCAGCACCCCGCTGCACCATTGTGGCCTGTATTCTCATTTCCACACTGGGCATTCCATCTACATTCGGGCCATTACAATGGAAGCCCAGCATGTTTTCTCCCCAATTCAGCTTTGCCTCTTCAAAATCTTCCGTTTCTGTCCCTGCATATTTTCTTTGACGTGACATATCATCTCTGCTTATTTATAAGTATTTTAAGAACAACTAAATACCAAAAGGCACGTGACGGGTCTAAAGAGGATGAGCAAAAATATCTAATGAACCTGCCAAATGACCAAAAACATCTCTTTTAGCTCTAAGTAAATCAAAGTCATTGAATTAACAATTCATGAAGAACATTTTGCTGGAACTCAGAGTGCAAAGAGTTGCAAACATCACGCCCTACCATCAGCATATGGGAACAAACTTGGTTTCACAGAAGATGGATTTGAATGGACCTTCGGGTATTCAAGGTCTAAGACAGAGTTGTGCAGTTCAATGGCAGTCATGGAGTGGGACTCTGTGGGACTTAGCAGCAGGAACAACACACCAGGCCGTCAGATAATGGATTCACTGAATGTCTACCATCTGGTGTTTGTTTAATACACAGAGAAGGTCAAACGGCCAACGATCCTTTTCTACTCTCCTGCATTCACTTCTTAGATTGGGGAAATCATTGATTTTACTCCTCAACCGGATGATCTTTGTGTGTTGAAGCTCAGTATGACAGTGACAACAACCTTATTGCTTAAAACAGCTCTCTGTAGGTCTGAAACAACCTGAATTCAGCTTGGGAAGTGAAGACTCAGTGGCGTGTCTTTGCTTTGATTGAGGCCCCTCACCTCACTTCTTTATACATGTAGACAGACTTGAATTATTGGACTTTCATTTGCTTTGCACTTACATGCTTATCCAAAGTGGTTGGGTGCTTTACTGCCGGCCACACACACACCAATCCATTCTTTATTTTATCAAAATCAAGCATTCCTTATTGTGCATCAGCAGGCGCACACACGGCCTCCTAATAAAACTACCCAGTCGCTGTCCTTCCACAACACAGGAGCTGGTGGTTTTTAAGGACTGAATGGACACGCATCGCTTCTTTCAGTTTTATTCATGAGACACCCGACTGCATCATGTACCCAGACGCATTTGGCGGTGTCCTCGTCGGTGGAAGTTACACATGCTAATGATCTCTTAAGTGCTAGACGGGAGAGTAAACCATGACTAACTGCATAGCTGAGAGAAAACAGGACACGTGCTTACTCACATTTGGCAACAAGGCAGGCTTTCCTCTCAGATGTAAGGCAACTAAATACACTTAATTGAGAGTGAGTGGACGCAGAGGACAAGGGTGAGCAACACAAGCTGTAACTTGGATTTACTTGATTACGAAAACAAATTTAAGGACCGTAACTCTTCACGGTCGTTAATGAGAGACTTAATTTCACGCTAATGAGCTTGAGATATATTGTTACAACAGAACTCCTTTCATTGTATATTAAATTAATCCCACTTGTACATGTGGTGGCTGTGACTGAATCTCGGAAAGTGTATTTTTGCGTCACTAAACTTTATAAAAACATGCTGAATAGAAAGATGATATAAATACAATTAACACATTGGCAACTCTCATGTGGGCCCGTTCTGTTCATCACTCTCTAATCTAAGGCCCTAAACTGCCTCATAGCACCAGCCCCCTCAGGAGAAAAACAATGCAGCTCATTAAGATGGGCGGGACTCCTTGGAAACTCACAAAGCTTACAACCTCCACAAACAGGAAACAACTTTAAGCCCAGTCCCAGGAGGTCAGCTGAAAAAGTGACAAAATTATTTAAGTCCCCTTAATGAACTGTTAATAGGTCAGGTGTCAGTTTGTCCGGCCTATTTGTGCCCAGCCACATCCCCAGCCCAGATCC
>JAZGTK010021413.1:0-10631 GCA_036877625.1 Ambastaia sidthimunki
CCGTAGAAATTACCAGGTTTGTCCCCCATTTTGTGTGCAATTGATCATTATGATTTAAGTCTTTGTACTCCATTTGCTATTCATAAGCACAGCTAATAAGATTTATAATAAGCCCCGCCCACTTTCCACATCATTCCTGTGTCCTTAATTACATACATTCCGAACTCCAAAGCACTAATTCTGTTTCACACACACCACTTGCAAACTGAAGTCACTTCAGTTTAGAAAAGCAGTGTTAATGTGACGTGTAAATGTTTCTCCAGCATATCTTCTGTGAGGAGTGCATCGCTCAGTGGTTCAACCAGGAGAAAACCTGCCCTCTCTGCCGCACGATCATTACAGACAAGGTGCACAAGTGGAAGGACGGCGCTACATCAGCTTACTTACAGATCTACTGAACACGCTGCTGACCAATAGGAAGACGGTGTTGAGACAGTCGTGTTAATAGCAGAGCTACAGCATGTGGGGGAGGTTGAACTCAGATGTGTCTAGATTATGGGATGGCTGTGAGCACTTGATAAAGGGCAGAAATTATTGGGTTATTATTGAGTTTGGGAGATGGTATTTGTACAGGTAAATCTTGTCAAAAAGACAAGCGTATTCACCAGCTCTTTGTATTATTATTATAATTATTATTATTATTATGTGTAATTCCTTTATTTTAGCCCTTATAATTTATATAATAGTGTTCCTGACAGCTCTGGTTTTACTAATAATTGTTTGTCATTTGGACATCAGTGGAAAGAAACAAATCTTCTAATATGGGGACGAATGGATTTCATGGTATTGTATTTGTAAAAAAAAAACACGTACAAAGACTATATCAGAAATAGGGCTTTTGCTCCCTAAATGTATTTTTGAATTTTATATATCTTTGTTTTTCATAAATGTTGGATCTTTTTTCTGTTAACTAATGTGCTACTTTGTAACAAAAAAAACATTTATATTAACATTTATGAATCTATAAGGAGGTTGGAAAAACGCTGAAAGCATTTATAAACTTTGTTCTATTTTAAGTATTCTGGGTTATGTAAACCGGATGTAAACAGCATATTTAAGTTTATTCATAATTACATGAAACACTTCTGAGGGATGTAGCATTAGAATTTGGTGTGTGAATTTAGTATCAATGTTTCTGTCACTTTTGCATCAACAAAATGTTACTGTACATGCTCAATGCATTCATAATTCAAGCCTACAACAGATGGTATATAATGGTATTTTTCTAATTATCCTGCATTTACATATTTGTAATAAACCAAAGACTTTAAGATGTATCTTTTTTTACAATGATACAGTAAACAGTTACAGTTCTATTTTTATTGCACAAGAATGT
The DNA here is from genome assembly GCA_036877625.1 of Ambastaia sidthimunki. NCBI lineage: Eukaryota > Metazoa > Chordata > Actinopteri > Cypriniformes > Botiidae > Ambastaia > Ambastaia sidthimunki. The sequence goes on from JAZGTK010021413.1 coordinate 1,337, forward strand.
TTCCTATTAAGAGAATTGACCAAATAAATAGTTTAAACAGATTCAATGTGTCCAGTAAATGAAATAGCATTTTTGCTTGTCAATGCTGTAATTCAACTTTATTGACCCAGACTTTTAAAATAAATAAGCAATCACAAAACACCAGCTTCATTCATTACAAACAATTCCAATGAAATCAATATTCAATTTTTAAATCAAGGGTGCCACTATTAATAACAGCACTCCAAACACGTTATGTAATGTATCTTGCATTTTGGTTTATACAATTCTTTTAGTCCCTGACAGAATTGGTTCCACACTTTTCTAAACAAATCCGAATCAACTTATCTTGAGTTTCTGAGATCAAGTTCACATCTATTAATTAAACTTACCACATTGCATTTGTAAGTAATGTACTTTAATGTCAGTTCCTAGATTGTAAAAATCTGATCAGTAACATTTAGCACCAAGTTATGTCTCAGTATTCCAACATGACTGCGGGTTACAGTGGAAGATGGTAACTGTTTTAAACCCAGGCTATTAGTATTGTGATTATACTAATAGCAAACCCACGATCACTATTCAGCTCACCAGACTATCAAACAGTTACACATGAAAATGTCTCATCATTTTGGCAAAGCCGTTTATGCCAAATTATGGACATCGGTGTCTTAGCGAGTGTTGCATAGTTTAAGTAAACTGTCAATATTTATGTATGCAAATGCAAAATTTGATGCTTCCAAACTCTAAGTAGCAGTTAAAAAGCAGTTTAAAGGCATCGTAATTGAATCATGCTTCTGGTCTTGCACAGATTTCAAAACCAAGTGCTTTCAGATATAAAGGCATTAGAGGCTCTTAACTACCACTGCACAGCAGGCTGTTGTTTATCTGTAAGCGCTGTACAGTAGTTGACAGTATACAAGCAATTCAATGCAATTATTAGCTTGATGAAAACTGCGGCAAAGTCCAAACATTTCAATCACAGCAATAGCCTCTTAATGTCCAACCACAGTTACACAAGGCTACACAATGGAAATAAGAGGAAACAAGTTAATATCACAGTCAATTGAATTACAATGTTTTAACGGAAGAAGACACTTAACATTCCCATGGGAAAAAAGTGTGGTCTCTACAAGTATGTGTCATCCAGAATGTGTTAAGATGTGGTTACAGTGATACGATCTTCAGCCTTACACGCAGACTGTTCATTTATAACAATAACAAATACTGTTTGCACACAGGGATGTTTGTGAACAAAATACTTCCACTCATGATGACTCTGTTTTCTTCTAAACAGCCGTTTTTTTTTCACATAAAGTACATTTTTTAAACAGCATCCAGATTTTGTATTGTACAGTTCAAGGAGTTACAATAATACAAATAAAAGCACCAACAATCATGAATTATGTCTATGCACAGCACTGGAATACAGATTTTTAAGCATATAATACTCTGTTAAACATTTATCATTCTGGAATTTCTAGAAAAAAAAATTTCTTATGCCTCAGCCGTCTAACACACAGTGGGATCCAAAAGTCCACAAGTTAAACTGCTTCTGTTTTGCATAATTCAATTAGATTACAAATTATATGACGTGTTTTAACTGTATTACATCTCCCCATGACAGCATGCACTCAAGTAGATTTGAGAGTGTTTTAATGGACATCTTTTGTGCTTCAATGCAAGCATAGAAAAATCTGGACATGTTCAATGTTTCAAATTTGCTTGTTTGATTGTTTATCAGACCTAGTAAAAATGTAGAATTGTACGTTTTTCAATATCGCCTAAAACCCAACCTGATCATATTTAATCACGATTTACTAGAACAATAAACATTCTGTTTGTTTTCATCATCTAATGTAGGTCTATGATAGTGTGTGATAAGGTGTGTGATAGGTCTATGATACTGTCTTAAATTTAAGACATTCCTAAAATACCAAAAGGTTTCAATATTCTAGAGACAAGTAGATTGTTTTGACTCTGCTGCACTAGCAAATTATACACTGAATAAAAGTCAATAATAAAATAAAGGACACAAACATGTATTTGTGTTTGTATAAATACGAAATAATCTGGCTTAATTCCAAACAGCATTCTTAAATATAAAGATAAATAAATTTGCATAGTTTACAAAAGTAGACAAAACTATACAGCACTTGAAAATAGATCTAAAACACATAATCAGAAAAAACAAATACTGATAAAAGGAAGAGTTAAGATAATGATATCGTTCATTCTGTTTTAGAACTAGCATATGGTTGTCCAGCCTATAGTCCAGTAAAACTGTCAATGGAGTGACTGTAAAGCTGGCAACAGTAATTATGGATGTAGCTTAGAACTAATGGTTTTGTGTATTTAGTAAGTATCTAAATGTAGTATCTGAAAATGTGTATTTTACAAAGTTGGCTTGGAAAACAGTTTCTAACTGCCCAAAAGAAAGTGATTGGATGCCCAGAATGAAGCTCTCCAAATTTTCTTATTTGACCTTTATAATGTAAGAACTGTCAAACCAAGAAAAAGGTGGTTTGACATCATCAATAAGAACCTGAAGAACTTCAAGAACATTTCAGGAACTTCAAGAACCACTCTGAATCTCACAAAAATAAATAAATAAAGCAAGATATTAAATAAATCATTAAATAGATAAATATGAACAACTTACATTTTCTAGTTTTCCTCATACGTAGGTTTGGCTAACACACCTGTAAATCTAGTGCCCATCTCTGATTTTTGGGGTCCAAAATATTAACATTATGAAATATTAATGCATTAAGAATCACATCAACACTATACAAAACAAGCAGATTCTATTGGGTCTTTTCTAAACACTTTTAAACTAGTTTAAAACTTTAAAACAAACTCCAGTGTCTCTTCTAAAGAGGTTTCACTGCATGCTTAACTTTAATCTGCACAAACTACCTGCAAGCATATAAACTAATGACTTTAAACAAGTCTAAACAAACTTCAAATACAGACCAGATGATATTATGTGCTCTCTCTTACTTTTGCATGAATGTTGCATATAAACGATGGTGGAATTCATGCCCAAGGTCATTTTAAGTCAAAGATAATCTCTTTAACAGCATAAAGCATTTGGACCAGCTCTCTATGGTGTAAGTGGTCATTGGCTTAGTTCTGGACAAGCTGTCCATGCTTGTATACGCATAGTGTTCAAGTGACAGAAACTGGGTGCAGAAAGGCCTTCTGGGTAATTTGATAAATTCCTATAGTGCAAAACTCAAAACGAGACTAAACAAAGTTGTTCGTCATAGATTCATCCTCAGATGCTCAGGTCTCTTAGTGAGCACAGGGTAGGACTGTTTCATGAAGGGCCCCATAGTGGATCCCAAAGGCTTCTTGATGGGAAGAGGGGCGGAAATGCTTCCGCTAATGTCCATCTGCTCCACACCGGACACCTCCATGGGCGCATCAGTGGGTGGCAGGAGAAAGGAGCGAGAGGTGGCTGGGGTGACTTCTGGGAAGGGTGGACCTCGAGACCAACCATCCTCCCCTGTAACCTTCACAGGGCTGAGAAGAACAAGTATGGGATCATAGATTTTGGATTTCCTTTCAAAACAGTCTCCTTAACCTACCCTGGTTCACAACAATAAGTTTATAATAATAAGTTATAATTTGAGCGGCCAGGTCGCATTTCACAGGAAGTCTCAGTTTGACTTCAACATACGTAGATTTTTAAGTATGTAAAGTAACCTGCAATATTATGTTTCAAACAGAGATGGCGATAGAGAGTCAAACGTTAGAGGCAAAAGTACAGCTTTAATCAAAGTGGTATTATAGTGGTGATGATGTGCACATTCCCTAAATTCGGACAGCAAACGATGCCTTGAATCCATGTCAATCCAATGAATGTTCTTCCAATTACATACAAATCTACAAAACTGTTTGGACATTCCCAAACGGTACAAACAGAGTGAACCTCGGTGGAATGAGAAAAACATGTTACCTCACTGGTGTTCTGGGGCTTCCTGGAAGCTTGCGAGGTGAACGGGATTTTGGCTCGAAACTGAACTTCTCCTTCATGTTTTCAAGCACAGATGGAGCTATGTACGTAAAACCCTGAGGAGAGACGACATCCGAGAAGAGGTTTATATGAAAAAAACTGATTAGAGAGACAAATAAAGGAAAAAGGAAAAAACACATGAGTGTGGAGGATGTGTAATTATGATGAAGCAAAAAAAGGACTTTGTCACGCCACGAGCTGGAAACAACAGCTCATAACAATAATAATAAAGACCAGATGAGGGACATTTATCTCTTTCTCGTAAGTTTGTCTACAAAAACGAACTAATTTACCACACATTTAATGCTGACACGTATTCACAAACAAACACATTTAGGACAGAGGTCTGAGATGAAGAAATTTATAGTGACCTACTGCTCTACACAGCTTGCTGAGATCAGACAAAACAGACAATCAGACAGACAAATAAGATCAGACTGGACATATAAATTTGGCTTCTGCTGAATTTGTTATTGTGTCACATGCAATAAGGCTTTCGTGCTAAATAACATCACTGTTTGTTAGAAGAACGCATTCTTATGTTTTTGACAACCTGTGCTTGCTTCATGTAATAAACTGGTAGAGCACGGCACTTGCAACACAGAGTTCAAGGGTTCGATTCCAAATAAAACACACATGCTAATCAAACGTCTGTTTTAAAATTAGAGCTATAGTGTTATTGTCAAAATATTTCCCATATACATTTAACCCAACAATAGAGAAACTGACCAGGAAGACTTGGTTGGCACTTTCGCTGAGTGTGGAGTCATCAGGGCTGTCCACCGGAGTCTGACTGGTGAACTTTGAATCAAACTGGCTAACATCATCTGCTGATTGCTGCAGAAACACACATCTGTGAGGAGTTATTGCTGTATACAGAGATGTAAGACGCAATAAGAGAAAGCTGGAGGCAACACAAGCAGATCATGGAGACAGAAAACATTAGCTTGTACCAAGAAAGGCTTGAAGGGAGGTTCGACTTTACATGCCAGCAGATCATCCCAGTTTATATGTCTGAAGAAGGAGTGGGCCTGAAAAAAATCATATAATGTGTGTATGTATATATATATGTGTGTGTGTGTGTATATATACACAAATGGACACACACACACACACACACACACATATATATACATATATACAAAAAAGATCATATATAGGCTTACTCAGCATTAAGGTAGAACGGTTGTGCTTTAACACAGAAACAATAATACACTTCACCATTCATTGCAACTTTTGCTTATAAAACAGAGTTATTGGCATCAGGAGGGCAGATACCTGAACTTCCAAAGCATCTCCACGGCCTGCTCCCAACCTCTGTGATGAGTTTCTCCTCAGCAGCTGGGTGAGAAACACACGGCCAAGGGTCACCAAACAACTGCATTCCACAACAGAGATAACCCTGACTGACCCAAGATGCCCTCTACCTTTTTCAGAAGGTCTCGTGCTTCTTGAGTGAGGTACGGTGGAAGGTTAAGTTTGCACTTTAGGATCTTATCGATGGTCTTTTTACGATTCTCAGCTGTGAAAGGCGGCTGCAGGGGGAGGCAAGTTGAGAGGTTTAATGTGCAGTCTGTGTAAATACTGTTGACCTGTGCATAACCTGACTGACATAAGCTGAAGATTTTCCTCTTTTAAATCAGTAAATGCTACATTTACTGTTGCAACAAGAATTGGGAATGATCACAAAGAAAACAGGAAGTATATGCATCTAGTACAATCTGTTCTAAAACAAAAAAATGTTGTCAGTGTGTTAATGAGGTAAATATTAACTATTGATCTTGCTCTATAGATCATTTCACCAGAAACAGTTTGAGTTTTCACACTTAATCCTGTTTAAAAGTCTACGTGTCTCAAGTCTCTTTCAGTCATAGTGAATCTTTATAAACACAATAACAGTTTGCTGCAATTTTTTTAAAAGCCTCAGGGAATCTTCTAACATAACATCCAATAAAAAAGTTGTGACTGTTTTATAATGCTGCTTTAAATGGCTTTTGAAAACAATACAGTATAGCTCACAAGGTTCTGGAGCACAGCAGGTGTGTGAGAAAGACTTCACAAAAAATATTCTACTGACAAGACACAAAAACATAAAAACTGAAGGCACAAACACACAAACCTCACATTTTCTTACTCTTTCTTAGCATATATTAAATGTACCAGCATAAGCTACGCATACATATTGAGCTCTTATTGAATTTAAAGCTTGCTGAATGAATGCTGCTATCTTTTGTGAAACATTAATGTGGACTGAAGCCAACAGTGAGCAGGGGAGAGAAAGCACTCACAGCTCCAGTCAACATATCATACATCAGGGCCCCCAGACTCCACCAATCCACCGCTCTGTTGTGGCCGCTTCTCATGAGGATTTCTGGAGCCCTGAAAGAGCGAGAGAACAAGAGAGACAAAGACCGAGAAAATGAATGAGCGTGAGAGAGAAAAGCCCAGCACACAGGCCATTTTTTCTGGTGCTGTCTATTTTACTTTGACCTCACTGACACGAGAGGCCTCAAATAAGCCCTCACTGGACATGACTGATAGAGGCTTTGACCTCTCTGAACTCAGTGGATGGAATTTTAAAGGGGCCGTCTCATCACACACGAAGCTTAACAGAGTATGTACTTTAACCTTCACGTGCAAAACTTGCTCTCTAGTCCACCCAGCCTGTTTATTGAAACTAAAGAAAACTGGGGCCTTCATAAATCTTCAGTATTTTTACATCACAAGCACACGAGTGCCACACGATTGCCCATATTTACACATTAATGCCTCTTTGGTAAGTGATTGTAAGGGGGTAAAAGTGCTACATAAAACCTAAAATATGACCAACTTTAACATACAAGATTAAAAGAACCCAAGTCTGTTAGTACATACATGTATTCTATGGTTCCACAGAAGGTGTGTGTCACTGTGCCATCATGGATTGACTTCTTGCAGAGTCCAAAGTCTGTCAACTTCACATGACCTGAGATGAGAAGTCATGAACACATTTAAAACAATCTGTACAACTGTAGGGCAAGTATGGGGTGATACAGAGGTGAACGTATGTGCTTAAAGTTTCATTACCATTGTTACTAAGCATGATGTTTTCTGGTTTCAGATCTCTGTAGATGATGCCTTTCTGATGAAGGTGACCAAGAGCCATGGAAATCTCTGCCAGGTAAAAACTGAGGGAAAAAAAATTCCTTGTCCTGGTTATTTATGTTTACTTGCGGTTGTAGGTTTAGTGAGCTGATGATGTCACAGCCCTGACTTCTACTGGCTCAACAGTGACAATACAATTTTGGCTCATACAATAAAATTTTATTATTTTGTTATATATAGGTTAAGATTTGCATTCCAAACCTAACCCTATAATCTTGACCCAATAAACCTAAACCTAAAATCTTGACCCAATAAACCTAAACCTAAAATCATGATCCAATTAACCTAAAATCTTGAACCAATAAACCTAAACTCAACCCTAAAATCTTAATACAATTTATAATATTCAATCTATTAGACGTGTCCTATAAGCCAGAACAGCTTTATGGGCAACTGTGCAGTTTATATTATATATTTTAACCCAGTGAGCTTTGCACACTCAGGTGTAAATAACACAAGGGATCAGAAACCCTCCCTCATTAAATCAATGTTTACACACAACAGAGGTGAGAGATCACAGACACCAGAAGAGTCTGTAACCTGATGAGCATTCAGACTGACAGACTCACCAGGCTGTGTCCTCCATGAAAATGCCCTCCCTCTCCAGCTGCATGAACAGCTCTCCACCTGTCGGACAAACACCAGATGATCACATGACCTTCATAACATTCAGTCACAGGAATATCACATCTGTTAACCAGTTAGCTTACCGCTAAGATACTCAAGAATGAGGTAAAGTTTGCCTCCCGTCTGGAAGGCGTATATGAGGTCTACGATGAAGGGATGTTTCACTTCCTCCAGGATGCTCCTCTCTGCTTTAGTATGGGCCGTGTCCTTCGCGTTGCGTACGATCGTGGCCTGAAGAAACAGCGAGAGCTCAGGAGGACAGTGTTTTAAACACTTTAACATGCATGAGCAGACAGTAGCGCTCTCAATGCTACTAGTGGTTGCACATCTGTGTGATGTTCCTCTCTGGACATAATGAAACATGTTCATGCTGGAGGACCATGAAACCCCCAACCACAGCTGTGGATCAGTGTGGATTTATGTTGTTGTGTGTTGTTGCCCGAAGCTTTCGTAAATGTTTTAGTGCAATAAATAAAAGCGTGCAAAGCTAATTTAGGAATCCAAGGCATTTTAAACATGAAAACAATCTGGCATCAATCTTAAAATTTGGCCTCACATACAGTTGTTTGTTTTCTGACCTAGTGTGGCTTAAAGATCATAATATTTAGCTATATCAGAGATCATAATATTTAAAAATAATCAAAAATCAGTTATTGATCACATGCATAACAGTACGTGTTACACATATCAACGTTCAAAACAATCTCCTTACCTTATCTTGATTCACAATGGTAACCTGATAACACTGATATATAATTTGAGCAGTTGGATCTGATTTCCTGAGAAATGTCAATATATATATACACACACTAGTGATTCCAATCAATGCAGTTCAACAACAAAACTACTAATTTACTTCATTAGCAGCTGCAAGAAAAGAAAAACACAATTTGCACGCAACTATTGGGGAAACATAAGAATCCTGAGAGAAATATTTACAGCCCTGTAACAAACTGAAAACTAAACTAAACCAGCACAACCCAGACATGACTGATTATACAGAGAACATTACAGAGAACAGGAGATAAGGGGACTTTAGACAGATGTATTACGAGAGATTCTGAGAAATATGCGAGGTCATACCTTTTTCAAGACCTTCATAGCAAATATCTTTCCAGAAGTTGTCCCAGTAATCTTGCGTACTTGAAAAACCTGTTTTTAAACCAAAAAACTGTTAAGTCAAAATCTGAATATAAACAGCTATAATATATACAATCTGAATATATACAGTCTATAATGAATAAATAAGTATGGGTTTGTTGTACAACAAATAAACTACTATATATTTAATTATATACTATATATATATATATGTAAACATCAATATTTTCTACCAAAAGTGTTATTTTCTGTAATTGTATAGTTTATTTCCGTGTACTATACAATTTCTAGCTATTTCTATAAAGCTTAACATTTCATTAAAATATTTAAAGAACTTTCTCAAACCTTTTTTTGACTACATATAGCATTTCTAAAATCTTTATTGCTGATTACATATACTATATATACTATACATATACTATA
>JAZGTK010021414.1:0-10630 GCA_036877625.1 Ambastaia sidthimunki
ATAATCGACTTTAATATTTGAACCAAAACTCTGAAAGAGTCATCGTACACATGCTGTGAATACTAATTTAGCTACAGATTATTGTAACATCAAGTGAAGACCTTCAAGTTTGATAGACTGCATAAAAAAGTTTCAAAAAGCCCCTGTGTTAAAATTAAAAGGAAGCACGTCAAATTCTATATGTTACAGATCATGCATTATTTATAGCACTACCTGTGAGAAACACCCTATCAGCCGTCTGGCCACTTACCAGCCAATCACTGGCTCAAATAAAGGCCAAGAAATAAAACACACAATTGCAACTTTTTTTCTGCACACTTGGCTGAAATTCGGGCCCATTACTAAATAGCATTAACTGCTCATAAATGGAGCGAAATAGCTTTGTGATTTGTGGTTGTTATGTGTTATTTGCAGCCTGGGCATTAAAGTTGGTGGATCAATTTTTAGCTTTTCGCTCCCCCTGGAAAATGCGACTCCACTGAGAAAACCTGCACGCTAGAGTGTGGTCTTTGCTGGACTAAGATGACAAGTGTTTCAAAAGCATCATAAAGTAGCTGTGTAGTAGAAATAAGAGCCTATTCCCTCACAGCGGCGTGTCCGCTGGATCCTATCTTCAGAGCGCTGCTCGGCTGCACTGTCACGGGCCGCAGGGAGCTGTTCACCTCACGATGGTGCTGATCTTCATTTGAGTCAGTTTAGATATTATAACCATCAATGACTCGCCCGAGACATGAATCTATGAAATGATAGAATGCCAAGAAGGCCTCACAGCACACACTACTGATATAAAAGTAACAACAATTATGTTATTTGTCACTAAATTGCACGGCTGACTAACCGTGGCTGCCTTTTGTGTGAGATAAAGGGCGCAGTACCCTTCTCAAACAGCAGAGGTCTCCCTTCTATTTGAGCTGCCTGACATTTCATTTTAATAAAGAAATGTTTTGATGTAAGAGATTTGGAATTTGGAGAAAGCAATGAGAGTTGCAACACTGATTTTCTGATTTGGAAACAACACCAGAGTCAAAACACAAAAGGGTGCATCTAAACTGATGTGAATTCATGGTAAAATTGGCTTGCCTCATGGGAACAGAGATCACATTTTAGATAATAATGTCATTACTAAAATATTGACAGCCCCAGATGTGTGAGACTCAGAGACAGCTGCACGTCCATAAAGAGATGATGTTGCAGTGTTGGGTTTTGTGCTTGTGTTTGGGTCAATACGTGGGTGGAGAGGTCTGAATAAAAATGAGTTTCAGGTTATTTACAGTTGCTGCACCAGGACTCAGACACTGTAAGATCAATCATGCTCTGTCCTGGGAGAATAAGAGAGACCCTTATTACCCCAAACCCCACACCAACTTCAGCGTCTGTCACTTTCTCACACGCACAAGCACACACATTAACACAGGTCAAAAAAATAATAATCTGCCAATAAGTTAGGACAGGATATATATTTGTTTCACTGCAACCAATAGCAGGAGTTTAAACTTCTCAAGCGCATCAGTGCCTGCTCTGATATTTGCTACAAATGACTTTAAACAAACTAAACCAATTTCCTTCTGTCATGAAGTTGCCTTGCATTTTTCAAGGGCACAATGTTGTGTTTAAGTGCTGAGCAGGACAGATTTGTCTCCCCCTGTGGTTCATCAACCACGGGGGCAAAGGGGGCCAACAGAAGCAATCCACCTGCTTAGCACTGCCCTTCCACAGTTCTGCTCAAATGATTAATGGAACACCTTGCATGCGATTGACTCGCGCGCTCTCCGTGCATGTTGGCTGGACTCATTTCTTCACGGGCACCAAAGATTGGGGCCAAACCAAGACTTTCTGCAGAAAAACAAACTAATCTCACACGTCTGCTATAAAAACCCAACATAACGAAACTGTCAACACTCCCAAACCCATCTGAAACTGAACCATCAAACTATCAACAAGCAAAGAAGGTTATTTCCTTTTATGTCAAAGACACTGGAGGAAAAGTCACATGTATCTCATGTCTAATTTCCATTTCTCTCTTGAGAATAATTGACTATTCTGCCTCAGAGTGTATGTATCAATTCCCCTGTGATCTTGGCGCAGAGGCGGCCATTTTTGCTGAGCTGTTCACTCCAGATTGTTTGTGAATTGCTATTCCGTATCAGTCAAAGTGTTACGCTTTCCCTTTAGCAGAGTGACAGAGCGTTTGAAGAAATTGGGTCACATGCTCATGCATCTCAAAATGCAGTATTTTGGGGGATAAAGTGGTAAATGGCACAATAATTTATTTTGACTCTTCAACAAAATGGAATACAGTAACTTACAGGTTTTGCTGCTTAATGCCCAATTGCAAGAGGCGAACTCCAATGTGGCATTTCATACTGAAAAGACGGTCAGGTCGCTATAATTAGACTTGTGTGGTCTGTAGGATCACTCCAGGCCTTAACCCCTCTCCCTTTCATTCAGGTGATAAAGGGAGGCTGAATAATTGGTTTTCTGGCTGACTGACCCTGAAAACACAGAAAAACGATGGTTGAAATGAAGTGAACTATCTGGGGGTGGATGGATTGAAATGCTGAGTACCAGAGAGTTGATAAGAGCCATTTGCATGGACAAAATGTCCATGAGGGCTTAAAATGACACAGCTGAGAAAGACAGAGAGAAAGTGGGCTGAAAAAGAAGAAACAGATTGGATTCTCCAAGCTTCCAGAAGGTTTTTGCTACAACAAGGGTGAGAGAGAAAGACAGAGAGAAAGGGGTGTGACTACTGGAAAAACACATTTGGGTGGAGAGGCTAAGAGACCTCTCAAAAACGAGTGTCAGTAGGAAGTTCACTGAAGCAGTCTGGAACCAGGCTGAGCTAGCATGATGGTATTATCAGAGAGACACAGATTCAAAGTAAACACAGGAGCTCATTAGTCATCACAATCACCAAAATGCACCTGTGCTTTCTGCTGTAGTGCCTCTCAGGAAACCAAGAATCCAGTTTGAACAAACATGTTGCTTGCTTAGCAGTCAGATATTATGAGTGGGTTTGCCAGGAGCTGATGAAGATGAATCAGGTTGAACAGACTCAAGACCTAGGGAGAAACCACAAGATATTAGGTTGGATTGAGGAAATGGTAAGCAAATACTGTGCTAAGCCTGGCGAGGCACTTATCTACCTCAATCCATAGCAGCACAACACACTGCCCTGAGGTGTACAATTTTGGTTAATATATAATGCAGCTTTGCAGGTGTTTAGCCTCATTGTGTTGGTGTTGCTGCAGGCGATGGTTTTATGAGTCCTCGATGCGAGCAAGACCAAGAAAGACAGAAAGACACAGCTGAAAGACTCTCTGATGGAAGATGCAAATAGATATGGCTCTACGGGTGGGAAAACAAATCGTAAATGTTTCCCATGATGCACCGCTTCACATAATGCCACTCAGCTCATAGCTGCAGTTTTTGAAATCACTGTTCAATATGGTCTGCTTGTGCAGTTATCTGATATAGGAATGCGTTAGTATCTCAGTCTGATAAGGCCCTGGACCGCAAAATTGCTAAACACAAAGTAAATTAATGGGACTGAGTGGGAACAAAACTGCAGCCGCACCATCAAGGAGCGAAAGAGAGGGAGTGAAAGACATATGAGAGAACGAGAGTCATTTCACTTACCCGCTCGCTATGAGAAACCTGCCGATAAACACTGAGAGCAAATGAGCCCAAAATTCCTGCTGCCCTTCCAAGACAGAGCAGTGGAGGCTGAGCCAGTGCTACACTTCAAATTCCTCCATATATTCCTGGATCATTTCCAATTTAACAAACATGCTATCAAAGCAAGCCAATATTAAATACAGTGCCCCTGCAAACATCACTGAATTCCTGTTAGAGGAAGAAGCCAACGGTAACAGGAATTCTCAGACGCCCCCATTCTTTCATCCGGGAAGGAAAGGAATAATAATCGAATTTATCTGCCATTACCGGCACCCTCCATTTGTTTTGCTGGGTTTGTGCACAGAGCAGTTTGAATATGAAACAGAGGTCTTATACTTCTTTCATCTTAAACTTCATATCAAGAAAGAAGAGGCTAGATGCTAAAAACCTTGTAGTTTGATCAACATGCCAGATTTTTGTGTCTCACAACAGATGATGGTAATAATGATCGAGGAGCTGCATGCCAACCACAGCAAAATATAAAGAAACAACACTTTCTACCACCTAGGAGATGTGTGGGTGGCTCTCTAATGCGTCCTACTGCTTTGTTTCATTCCTCAGTTATCAGAGAAAGAATCACCCTGAGGGAAACGTAAGCTGGCGAGTCTGTCTTTTCTTGCATCCAAGAAGGGCTCAGCATGCCAGCGTGTCTGGGCAGGGTGAGCAGAGGGCATCGCTCTGGGCACCATAGGGAGATGGGCATGCCAGTGGGGTGTAGTGAGCAGCAGGCAAACTTACTGGCCAACTGCAACCTTTCCGAGTTTGGGGGGTGTCAACTGAGCACGTTTACTCTCATTGGCAAGCCGTGAGCCCCCGAGTGATTTAGACACAGATACAACTACAGGGTAATCAAACGTAGAATATTTTTATATGGAACATTGGATTAAAGTATTTACAAATATCCATCTATTCTTTCAATATATTCCCAAAACGCATTTCTTTAAGTTATACGCCTAAGAAAATGGTTGGCTTAAAATGCATAGTTTTCATTGTTCTGTCTGCCAAGACCCCATGGAGGCGTCACAAATTATCAAGACTTCTTTTAAAATCTAATTAGTTTTAATTAGTTCTCGACACTAGGTGTGGTTCACATTGCTGCTTTTTTGGTCCAAACCCGCCCACTTTGACAGAAAAAGCCATCCAAAAAAAGCGACCAACCACAGTTCTTGTTTTTATGCTGTTCAGTGGCTAGTTTATCTGACATCAATTATACAACAATAGACACAGAAATATAAATAAATAATATATTACAGGAAAAAAAAAATAGTTCACAAAAATAGTTCAGACTATTTCACAGGCATAACTAAGAAAACTACAAAACTAAAAAGCTAACTAAAAAGTTAGTTTTCTCAGGGTGCCTCAAAACAAAAATTCACTAACCTGCTAAAAACAATTTATTTCATCCACAAAAACACTTGTATAAACCTGGCACTTAAAAAACCCTATTTGAACTTTCTCAGAAGCGTTAAGTTAGCCAATCAGATTACAGCTTTCTATTTCCTAGACAACCTGCATCAAACATACTGCTGTGGGCAGCCTGCGGGCGTGTCATCTGAGGCTAAGATTAAGCTTAATCTAACAGCAACTTCTGCTTCTTTAACTAGTATAAATGATGAAATATCACAAATTAGCAGTATTGCAGAAAAAATCATTCCCTCATGCAAATGAAGGATTTTTTTGTGTGTGATTTATGTGAAACCAGACAGAACCGAATGAAGTCATGTTTTCAGTAAATGAAGAACAATGGATGACCAGCAAAAATGCTGCAAAAGTAAAAGACATGAAGCAGCAAAAATGCAGCAAAAGACTTGAAGAAACATCACAAAAAAGCCCCTAAAAGCAGAAACCGTGCAAAATCACTTCTGGAAATGGCGGAGACACATTTTTTTAGAAGATTTTTAGAATTTTCACGCAGGAGTCATGCATAGCCGCATCTATTTCACAGAAACACAGATTAACAGTGACAGGAAAACACACCTCTGTGCATCAAAGTCAGAGCACCCCCACACCAAATCTACACACTCTTGTCATTCCCAGAGTTTCACGGTCCCCCACAGAACACAGTAATTACTTTTGCCTAGAAGTTGAAGGTCTTTTTTGGTCTCCCTTTAGCTGGAAAAAAACCTTATGGCTGGATAAGAGAAAGAACTATATGTGCTGTGAAGCCTAGATACTTGAAGTGGACTGTGAAGGGAACGATATAGACACACACATTCTTGGTTCACATGGGGTTTGGGGCCATATATTCTGATGCAATACACTGGAGGCAACACAATAAGCAATTTCTAGAGGACGTTTGGAGAAGGATGACATTCATTTTCCAACTTCACTGAGAAGCAAGGGCAGGACACATCAAACTGCTCCAGGCCATCAAAGAACAGCATTTTCCTGCCTAGCTTCTGAAGATGATGATTGTAAAATGTAATATTGCTTGCAGTGGCCCCTCCCTGTTTTACCGAAGGCTTAATGTTGACAATAAAGACTAACATGGAAAGCTAGAGCTTAAAAGCATCAGTTTAAGACAACCGTTTCTTGTTTAAATATCTGTCTTTAATGAGAGTGAGTATATTAAACATTGTGAATTTTTTGACAAAACCACCAATGAGAGAAAACGTACAGATAAGGGGTATTTAAAATCGTATTTTTGATTAAATCTCTTAAAAGTGCCTTAATTGTTATGCGAACCCTGTACATACTGAAAAAAAAAGATTAGCATTTCAAAGAGACAATTTTGACATATCAATATCTGTAATGAAAACATTTTTATACACATTCTGATAAAAAGAGCCCAAGCAGACAAAATAAGATCTCAGTTGATGGTCATTTTTTCAATATCACATAATAAATAAGGCCAAATAAATATCTATTCAATGTTAAAGAGCTCAGTTCAGAAATGTTCTGTATTGACATTTGTAGAGAGATCCATGAGATCCTGCTCTTTTATGTACATTGCTCACGATCTCCTACGTTCAGGTCCATTGAAACGTCCATTCTTTAACATCATGGTTTAAACGTGCACTTCAAAACTGTGTTGTCGGCCATAGCAAGACATGAGGAGCAATTCTCCCTCCTGTAACACACACTTAACATTCAAGAATCACAAAGCAGCGCTCACCCAGAATTTAAACAGTATTGCTGAAAGCAGTCACTGAGAGTTACATTGTTTTAAAGACGGTCCGACTACCAGCCGTGCCTGCTCTCATGAGGTCACTCTGAAAACACATAAGTAATAGTTTATCTCAATAGTGTGATGGAGCTAAAGCCGTTCTGTCCCTGGGCCTGATCACACATAAAACAGGAAGTAGGTCTAAGAGCGAGAGAGATTGGGATAGAGAGAGGGAGAAAGTGATGGAGCTCCCAACAGATTCCTGAAATTGGAGCAGTGGACCTCTGGGAGCAGACCTGCTGGATAGATGGGACTGTGTTTCTTTAGGGTTTCCTTCTCCTCCATGTGTCCTTGTTTGAGCTCTGATCCACAAAGCCAGGTCAAAGCCGTCCCAGCATTACATCAATGTTGTCCCAACGCTGCGAGAATGAGGCCATTACTCCTTTCAACAACCTCTCCTTAGAGTGCATGCTATCTCCAAAGAGTCTGTGTGGCAGCTTTTCATGTATCAACATATTTAGCAAGGTTTTATTTGCAAACTGTATTTAAATTAAAATCAAAGCCTCATCTGGGTGTAAATTAAACTCAATTGGTGATATTTTATATATTTCCATATATAAATGGAATAAAGGTGCTGTAAGTGATTTTTTATTTTTAAATGGCACTCAGACATATTTTCCAGTTATCTGAGAGATAACACTAAGTGAAGTGTCCTGAACTATACTATCTCTGTGACAGGCCTAGGCTAAAAACTGCATGTTTAGACAGATTCTGTGTTTAGCCAATCAGAGGATCTATTCTGCCTGTCAATCATTTTGCATGTTCAAAGGAAAGCCCATATATAGGAAACAGGATGTTCATTCAGGTTAAGCACCATATTCAGCATTATAAACCGCTGTCAGTTTGCAGTGCAAGGCCGCTATTTTGCTACAGTTTTTGGACATATTTGACAAAACCGAAGAATTGTGATGCTGCTCTCCTATTGGTCTTCTGGAACTTGAAAAGTTTGTGATGTAACATCGCTTACAGCACTTTGTTTCCATAAGAAGCTTCAATTCCTTCACAAAAAGCAAAACATTCAAATCTAGCTGCCTTAAAGATCCATCCAAAGATCTAGAGTCCAGTCATGACAACAGTGTTTATGTCTTGAGGTTTTATCATTAAATTCTTCCACAAGGGCTGTCAAATCTGTTTTAACTTACAATCAGTGTTTTTTGCAGCCAAAAAAACAGAAAAAGTAGCTTGTAATTAGAAAAGGCTAATGAGTATTAAACTCCCTAAAAGAGGTCTTATGACACTAAAAGGGGTCTAATTTTCACTGCCAGCAACAGATTTAAAGCACTCTCCTCTTCATACTACAGTTTGGCAATATATGCAGGGGTCTTGTTTACTGGTGCAAACGTGGTTGGTTATGTGACCTATTACAAACATTACTACTAATTAGGTTTATTCTAACAAGACATCCATCCACAGCCTATAACTGTGAGCCTAGATTAAGACTTATTCATGTAAAAAAAAATTCAAAACTTTTTTTGAAAACTCATGGTTTTTGAAACTCATAAAGGAATTTTCTTCAGGGTCCAAAATTAACTTTGAGTCACAACTGCCAATAATGGTGAACTGATAACATTCACAGACGAAAAATGTTTCTTACTGTCCACAAATCTGTATTTTGCATTATTTTTGTGCAACGCAATTAAGCTGCTTTTGTGTGGTTGCTTGCAATCTTTAGAGCTGCTTAAAGGTGCAACAGATGCTTTCTTGCCTCTATGTCTTTGATTGAAATCAATATCTTGCATCAGCAACGGTCAGTTTATAATTCTTACAATTCATCTAAAGCCAGTTGCAATCTTACAGTTTCAAGTAAAGTTATCAGCCAACTCATTTAATTTAAAAAACTATTTTTACTCACATTTGGCACTCGTGAGGTGTTAACTGTGAACCCTGATTTTCTCTCGATGAGACGAGCTTTAGACATCCTCAACTGCACATATTATACCTTGGAACTCTGCAGAACTGTACAATGTAATTTTTTTTTAGTAAAAAAAGTCTTTCTCTGGACTGTCTGTCTTAAAGTACTATTACAACAGAGCAGCATGTATTGTTTCTTCAAAAAGGCTTGACTAGTGCAGATGACCGATATAAACTCTATAAATGAACAACTTCAGTTTAACTAAATAGTAGATTCCTGGTGTGCAGTTAGTGTCTAGCTGAGGTTTAGGTAGAAAAGTATTAGTTACTGTGCAGAAAACATGGGTGGGTCTGAAGGTACTTGCGGTCACATCACTGAGAAACTGAACTGAAGTTGAGCATGTGAGTGGAGTTTATATCCATCTGAGTCATGAGTCAATGTTCTGTGTGTGTGTGTGTGTGTTTCAGCCATCCTGCTGAGCAAGAGCCTGCAGTTCAGCTGTATGAAGAGAGTGCTGTAGGAAGACATTTTTTCGGCTGTACATGTGTAAGGACAGTGGACCTCGAGGTGGCTGACCCAGACGGCCAGTGAAGGAGGACTGAAGCCTGGGCAGAGGCCCCCGTTCGCTGCGGGCTCCCCTCTCGCTGTCTGAGGACAGGCTGCGTGACGGACTGGCCTTGCCGGGCAAACTGGTACTGCTGCCGGCTACCGCCCTAGGGATCTGAGACGGGGCCGAGTGCTCTGTCTTCCGGGACATGAGCCCCTCAGACATCGGGGGTCCACCTTCGGTGCCAGCTCTTCGCACCGGTTCCCGCAACCCTCCTCCACCTTGGCACGCAGTCGAGCTGCCACAAGCCCGGTTCTCACCGGAAGCTGGCCGCTCCAGCGTGGGTCGAGCGTGCTGATCCGTGGCGAGCGCTCGCGCTGGCCTGCGTTCCCTTGTAAGACTGCTGCTGTTGCTGGGAATGTTGTTGTTTTGGCCTGTTGGTCGACTTGGATGAACTGCCTGTGGAAACAAAAGATATGAAGTAAGAACAAATTAAGCCACTTAATTCGCTGACATTTTGACAAAGCTTCTTTGGCTTTCTAGAACCTTTTCTAATTGTTTCCAGACCAACTGGAGTTTTTTTGGGAAGGGAAGGCCAACAGGCAAACATTGTAGGGAGATGGCACAAGAAACAAAGTCTGGAGCTGAGGAGCCGGAGCCACCTGTTCATTTTGCACACAACACTGCCTTCTCCTTACATAACAGCCTCTCTATTACTCACAATGCTAAATGAGCACAGTACACATTTTGCAAGATTGTTTGATTCATATCTCAACCTGTAACTCAAACTGAGCTGGCAGAAAGTAACACTCTGTTACTTGATGCTAATTGGCACTTGACGAACTGAGGAAAAGCTGATTAGATGTGATGTGGCTAATGTGAGAACTTCAGCTGTGACGTGAAATTGAATTTAAACTGGAGGCAGTAATTGAATTGTTACATTATGGGACAGACAGCACACATGGGAAGACGTACGTGCTGACGCAGGTGAAAATGGGGACACTTATTTTTTCTTAACCACACAAGGAAGCTGTTGTGATGTTAGGGATTTATAATGTGGGGGATATATAATGCTGTACATGTCCTATGTAACGTGTCCTTTCAAGTACGTGCTCTGCGGTTTCTGGCTCTGAACGCACATGCTAGTGGGCATAAATGCATCATGTGGTGCCGAGGGGGGGTGGTACCTGCTCTGGAAAGAGGCCAGAGACAGATACACACAAACAAACACACACACACTGAAAAAAAAAGCGAGTGGAGTAAATCAGACTGATTTAACGGTCCTAATCCATTTGGGTCTTTATTTGCTTGTGAAGGTGCTGGTTCTGTGCTAATGGCACGTTTCTGTTAAAAGCCCTCAGGCTGATTATATGCAGTGGGCTGGATG
>JAZGTK010021415.1:0-10629 GCA_036877625.1 Ambastaia sidthimunki
AATGGCCTAATCGTTATCAGCTTACCGCTGGAGGTGTCAGGACCGAGCGAGGCTGGAAACAGGGTCCAAAGTGGCGCTGAATAAATTGGTGTTCCTTATCTCTCTCCCCCAGATTATCGCCGCCTTTTCAAACCGCCACAACAAATACATTCAATGCATCTAATGCATCATTTGAGGGGGAAGATCGCACGGGGTGATAGAGACAGATAGGCTACCCGAAGGAGAAATATTTACACATTTAACGTGTTCGGGCCAATATTAGCTGGGGTTTTGAGCGAGTTTATTGGATGGACCAGGGTACACACGGTTAACATATCAATGCAGCCATTATCATTCATATTGTAGCTCTACTGTTGATGGGTATCTGCGTGATTATTCTGTCTTGTCATTAGATCAGTAACGTGTTAAATTAGTTGCGAAATTAGCTCGTTTCATCCAAACACTTGTTTTGCTTTGTTTATTCAGTTGGTATCAGTAGTGTCTTAAACATTTTTCTGCACGCCTAAATGAATTGAAAGGCGGGCAACATTTGGCACCGCTTTGCAATACTGTATAAATTACTTATTACTAAAAACAGTAGCCTAATATTTAGGCAGACATGTTGTACATCAAATTGGACAAATCAATTTAATTGGCCTTGTAAACAGCAATAAATATGCTTATAACACATTCGGTTACTTCGGTTAAACAATTACAGTTTGAGTCGAAATATACCTCTCATCAGTAGGCCTATATAGTTATCTACACGAGTGAAGTAGCCGTGCTGTATAGTGTGTAGTAACTAAATATCAATCCGTCCATTATAGGCTTTAAAACAGCAGTGATCTCGTTTTATCAATGTCGAAGAAGCTCGCTAGATGATTTCATTAAGACGTGTCTTGAAAGTATAGACGCCAATGCAGCAGATGAATTTAAATCAAATTTAAATTAAGACAATTTACCGCAGTGACCGAGGACATGATTTGACATTTTATTCCTGGAGACTGTCAAAGTTGAATCTAAAAAAAGTTTATCTTATAGTTTTTATAAACATTTTTTTAAATTGTTGTTAGGCTATTATTGTTGTTGTTGTTGTTATTTAAACAGGAGATTAGTTTGCATTTAAAAACGTAAATATTTTTTATTTCTCTGGGGACTGTATTTCTTTATTGTTTTGCTCCATTTGTTGTGCTGATAATTACTGTTAATGCTGAGCTGATGAACTATTGTATAGGACACACTGTACTTTTCGTGTACAGATCTCTGAGCACTATTTAACTGATAGACTTATTCTTTGCGCAAAAATGAATGCCTGTGCCTAACCGTGCTCGAACTGAATTTTGGCATATTTGAGAAAAGAAACAGGTTTCCATTTACATTCTCAAAGGGGAATGCCCTATATGTGAGTGACACTTATGACAAAAAGCGCCTTTTTCCAATATATACAAACTCGCCTTTTAATAAGGCGGCATCTTCACCGGGCTCGCGCTCTCTGATGGTCTCCAAGGCAACTCAGATAACGGAGCAGCCGTTTTCCATATCTGCACCAGAGTCTATTATACCACGGGATTAGCTCGTTTTCCGAAAAGGTCAAACACAAAGTCATGAAACCTGGTATTTTTACCATTCTTGCGAGTCCATGCACATTCATTCGCATGTAACATTCGCTCCTCTGTCATTTCATTTAGCTAATTTCATCAAGATAATGGCTTTTTTAGATCTGGGAGGAAGGGGACTATCTAAATCATCGGGGAGCGAGTAGACACCCTTTCTGTGTTGGAAAAATGTAAGTAAAACGCAATGAACTGGAGGACGGTACAGCAGGGCTGTGATAACGGATTGCAGGAGTTGAACGATTTTGCTTTGTGATATAGTGACCTCTTGTGGCAAGAGCGAAATGCAACTCCCTCACTTCCTGGCGAAGGTTTAGGATCACCAAAGGGACGTGTGTTGGCAAAAAACCCGGAATGACTTTGACCACAAAAGGGAAGACTTCACTTAGACTGGAAAACCATAATTGTGTGTACATTTTGTAAATCAAAAACAAAGTGAAAGAGGAGAGAGAGGGAGAATGCCAGACACATTTCATGGATGGAATGTCCCAGGTGGGAATCCCAATAGCTGCAGAGGAAGTGTGCTGGGTTTTGGCAGGAAGAGGGAGCTGGGAGGGGTGGTCCTGGGTGAGGAGGAGGAGGGGGTTTCCTGATATTCCTCTTAACTGCCTCCAGCTTGTGGATTCTCTTTCCTTCTCTAGCCAGTTCAGACTCCATAATGCATGTCCAGTCCGTTCTCTCCCCAGTGTTCCTCATTGCATTCCAACTCAAAACATATTTCCGAAATCACATTCAGCCTCTCAGGTTTAAACAACATTATTTTGTTTCAACTGATCTATGTTCAGCTATGATTCTGTATTGGTTTAATCGTGACCTTTTTATGGCACTATTTTTTTTACTTCTGTCAGTACACATTTTAGGAGAAACATCTAAGACAAAATTGATACTTACTGTATGAAACAACTGGGATGAGCTACGAAAGTTAAATTCAATGTTTTATAATTTAGAATATAATTTCAGAATTTTATTTTGAGTTTGTATACAAGCTTCTGTAGGCCTGTTTGAACTTCATTCAAAGGCGAGCGTGTTGTGTGGTCCCAGGCTGGCACAGATGAAAGTGAGTTTCAGAGCAGGTTTTGCCATCAGACACAGAGGTTGGTGGAGAGGTAATAAAATGTGACACAGGAAGCATCTGAAACAGGTGGTCACTTCCTGTCTATCAAACAGCATCAAACCTCAGTCTTCATCACACAGCGCACCTGGCCTCACCTTCACATTACACTCTTGACAGGTAGAGGGCAAATAGTTAACGCTGAGGGCAGGGTAGGAAAAAAAGATGAAAGGATATAAAGAAAGCGAGCAAAACTATGCAGGGAGGACGTGGAAATTTGTTTTGAAGTGTCAGAGGAGGTGAGAAGGAAAATCTTTTTTGTCTGCGCTGAACAGAGCGAATTATCTGAGTTTCCTATCAGTTGAGTAGGGGAAAAATTGCTGCCCGGGAAAAGAGAGGGTTAGACTTGTGGCCAATGGGAAGTGACCTTGCCCTTCCAATCATTCCAAGTTTGTGTTGAGTATTTGTGTGTGTGTGTGTGTGTGTGTGTGCATATTTATTAATACTTTGAGAACAAATTTGCCCTAAGAAGTGAGCGCAAAGTTCCCTGAAGAAATTTGGGATGTCCCAGATTAAAGAAGTATTTAATTAAGTATATGAATAAGTAATGTGTTATTTGTTTTAGGAAACAAAATAATGGACAATATTATTTTGTTCTGTAGTAATTTCAGTATATATAGTTATTCTAATTACCCAATGACAGAGTCCTGTGGTATGTCCCCATATAAATGCCTATTAGAAGTATGTGTGCTGAAGTTCACACAGCTGGTTATGGTTGCAAAAACATTTGAAAGAAAAGGATTAAATATGTGTATATTTAAGTGTGTGCGTCGTGTACTGAAATGGTTGGACTGTTATATTTTGACAGGGAGCTGGGTTGAAACTACATTTGGAGTCATGCTGAGGCAAAGAATAACACACACAGTCATAAAGAAAATATTAGACAGGGATCGGACACAGGCATGCTTCCTCCAGAGATGACTCTGAGGGTTGACTCCTCTGAGCCCAGAGTGAAGGGCTTTGATGGGATGCCATGTGGCAGAGTTCAGGGGGTCTTAGCTGGAGCTTTGGACTGTAACACTAACAGGGTGGAGAGCAGCGGGTTTAGATGGATCAACACAGATACACAATGAAACTAAAGACTTTGCTCATGCATGTATGAAAACAAATTTAATGTCACATAATCACATATTTTATATCATAAACTGTCTGTATTAACTGTAAACATACAGTAGTGCCAAAAGGTTGAGGCTACTGTATTGGGATATTGGAATGCTTAGCAAAGGAAAGTTATTTTGGAGAATAGTTCTTGCTTTATTTGTGTACAGAATTTTTATATACATTTTTTTATATTGCAAAGACATTTTTAATTGACATTTTTTTCAAAGACCTTTTTAATTGTGACTTGTGACTATATAGAGATTATCTGCTAAACATCATTAGACATACACACACATGCTCTTGTCCACACAGCATTATCATATACTTTTATGTCTCTCCTTCCATCCACCCCCACCTTCTTTCAGAAAGAATGTGTCTCTCGGCACCCGGGACCCGATCTTGCGTTTGAAGTATCACCATCAGAGTTTTCCTTCCATCTCACCGTCTCCCTCCGCGGCACTTCCCTCCCCTCTGCTGCTGTGTCTGTCTATCTGTCAGCCGGACTCATCTCCACCCCCTGCAGCTGTGAGCAGGTAACAGACTCACCCTTTGTGTCCCTCTTCTTCTGCCATCCCCCGTCGTGATCACACCTGCCACCTGTGCAGGGCACCGCTCAGCTTTCATCCTGCTCTTACTGAACCTCTGTCAGTGTGGAAAGACCGCTGGACTGGACTGGGGCAGTCGTTACCTAATGGTCAGAGAGTCGGACTTGTAACCTGAAGGTCATGGGTTTGAGTCTCGGGTCCGGCAGGGATTGTAGGTGGGGGGAGTGAATGACCAGCGCTCTCTTCCATCCTCAATACCACGACTCAGGTGAGACCCTTGAGCAAGGCACCAAACCCCCAATTGCTCCCCGGGTGCTGCAGCAAAAAGGCTGCCTACTGCTCCGGGTGTGTGTTCATGGTGTGTGTGTGTTCACTACTGTGTGTGTGCACACTTGGATGGGTAAATGCAGAGCACAAATTCCGAGTATGGGTCACCATACTCACATGTCACTTCACTTTCACTTTTCACTTCACTTAGTGTCCAGACTCTCTTAAACATTGTATTGTGAAACGCTTTTCTGAACTAGCAGGTGCTGTCGGTGTACTGGGTAAAGTGGACTGGAAAAAGGCAAATTAACACCAAGAAAAATAACTATAATGATAACTATAATGATAACTATAGTATCATCCACACCAATGCATGATTACATGATAACACTATGTGCTGCACATAACAACTACGGATAATGATACAGAGGGCTAATACAGTTAGGATCACTTTCAGAGCAATTTTTCCAGCTGATGAACAATTAAAAATTGTCAGCCAATCAAAATCCATACGAATTTAAAGGGTAGACTTTGCGAGCTCAGAATAAATCACATTATTGCCTGTTGATGTGGAAGCTTATATAAAAATTAGTATTGTTATCTTTATAGTTATCATTCTTAGTGTGAATGGGCCTTTACGTTGGCGCTGGTGTCCCACCATGTTTGTTGTACTTATTCATAGTTATTTACATTCAAACATGAGGTACTGATAGTTAAATTCACTCAAAATCTTAATTTTGTTTTTATTTCACAAATGTATTGTTTTGCAAGACATATATTGACCCACTGGAGTTATTTGGATTATTTTAATCATGAATGCATGTGTTTTTCAGAGCTTTAAACCACTGGACCCTGATCAATGGCATTATAGAGCCAAAATATTATTTAATATAAATCTAATTGTTTTCAGCTGAAGAAAAGAAGAAAGTCAAACATCTGGGATGGCATGAGGGTGAGTAAATTATGAGAGAATTTTAATTCTGTGGTGAACTAATCCTTTAAACTACAGTCAAGCTATAAGTTTATAAACACAACAACCTTCTATAAAACAGTTGGCAACTACATTGTTATTTCTTGATATATTTAAACCTGATGACATACTGTTTTATACTGATGATGATACTACTGGGGGATAAATATGGTTAGGTTAGTAGTATCACTAGTTTTAGTTAGTGATCAGTTTTAGTTAGATTTTTACCATGGGTGTAAAGGGTTGTTTACACCCTAAAATCAGTGTAATGCATTCAGGCCTGAGTGGCTGGAAATAGAAACATAAGAAAAGACAACAGTATGGAGTCTAAATATAGTGAATATATAGTTTAATTTATTTACATTAATAATCAAAATAATCCATTTGTCTGCTAAGTAGTATACTTCATTAGCTGTAGGATGTAACTGTAGGATGTTCACATGGCTCATCCAATCAGAAACAACTATCCGCTTTATAAATTGAAAGCTATTTTTTTGAGATGTTGAGGAGAAATAAGGAGATCTACAGCTGGACTTCATCTTTCTTTATTACAGAAGAAGGATGAGATGAAAGATGAGATGAATGTCAAACATTCACCTGCGAAGCGGAGGCTAACTGACTTTAACTGGATGTAATGTCTGTTTCCTATTAGGCTTCTGGAAGTTTTTGTTTTTTGTAAACAGCTTAATGTAAAGTTTTTATAAAACTACAATATATTAACTCCACTATTGACCAGTTTAATTTAAAGCCATCTTTGGAATTGTGAATCATAAATGAAATAAATAACGCTTTTGATTAATCTTGGCTGTAGGTAATAAGATATGAAGCAACAGGTATATTTAGTTAGTCACAGCTAAAGGTCATTGGTAAGCCCAATATAGCAAGACTTTGAATACCTTGTTGCTTATATAAAAAGGCTACTACATAAAATTGTTGAAGAAAACTAAGGTTAGTAGTTGATCTCTGTGTGCTCTCTGTGGTGATATACACAGTATATGATATCCACAGGTCATAACTCTTAACTGTGTCATAACTGTGACTAAATAGTGTATTTTACCATGGTTTGCTGTATTGACCAATCAGCATCCAGAACCGTGGCTATCCAAATTTATAATTATGTAAATAACACAGGTCAAAGTTCTTTTGTGAAAGAACCAAAAAAGTCAAACATTTTTCTGCCCTGTATAAGGTGCCACAATGTAATCTTTTAAAACCGGTCCTTTCATATAGTTTAACAGCTTGAGGTTTTCTGACAGAGTGTGTGTGTGTTGGTTACATGTGTGTGTTTTGGTGTTTTGTGGAGTGTGGACAGTGAGGGTGGTGTCTCTGTCACCGTGGTGATTTATGAGCGTGCTCAGTTGCAAGCTGCACAGTGCAGGATATTGTTCTCTGACAGTGACGGGTCTCTCTGCAGGCAGTCAGGGGGTGCGTGTGTGCGCGTGTAGGGGCTGCAGGTGAGCCCGGCCAGTACAATCAATCAACGGTGGGTCAGTACAGTCCTAAGGCCCAAGACCACCTCACACTCGCTGCTATTGTCGGTACTCTATCGCTAATGAACACTGGCCCAGTAAAGAGTCTTTGTTTGGTGCTGTAGTCTTCTATAGGTTTCTGCCTGAGCTTAAACTGTCATTTAATGTTTCAGCTTGGAAAAAAATATATGTGTGTGCACCTCCCCCCACACCCTACATACACCTCGATCTCTGCGTCTCAGCTTTCATAGTGCACCACATCAGGATACAGTACTGCTGGTGAATTCCGGTTCAAACTGAATTTAACTCCGGTTTGGTCAACAGCTAAACCGCAACTTTGGCAGGAGTTAACTGTAGGTTCTAGGGAAATCTACAAGAGAGGGGCATCACCCGTAACGAACTTTAGACTTTCACACTGAAAGTCGAGACCAACCTCAACATGCGTGCACATATGGGATGTATCAGCTAATTTACAATATCTCATGTTTGGCTCACGGTCAATGTCAAGATAAAAATGATGTAGTTGTTTCCCAATTACAAAATGCTAACTAGATTTATTTCTGAAGAAAATGGTAGTGGTGCTTGCTTGTTAAAACGTCACAATGCTAGCATGTTGTGGGTTGTTGCCAGGGTGTTGCTATGTGGTTGCTAAAGTGCTGTACATAGTTGTTGGCTCATTGTCAGCTAGACCAATATATATACTAATCCCTAGATCAAGCTTGCTTCAGTATGTGTACAAGACTTTTTATACCATCCATTTTTTGCCTACCAGGTACAATTGTAAGTTTATATAAAATAATGCTACTTCAACCTGCTGATTTTTAGATATTATACATGTTTGTAGCACAAATAATGTGGGTCAATGTACAGACCTATATGTAATACCTATACCTAGCTGTGTTTAAATCAGCAAGTACCTTTTGTAATTTACTAACTGCAAAACCCACTAGAAGTGTGTGCAATTTTCTGTCAATAATGTCCATGTGTACTAGAATACACACAATCTGTAGTCACCCCAGAGCAGTGTGCTGAAAGATCCTATCAAATTCTGTTACTGTAAACATGAGCTAAAGAATGAGAATACCTAAAGTATTACATTGAAAACCAGCAAGTTTACTGAGCCAAATTAAAACTGTACTATTTGTATGTTCTGTGCAGTATTCACATATGCTTTTGACTCTCACAAAAGCCGTTTTGACAGCATTTCGTCTACAAATGTGTGAGAATAAAACTTTCACAGGGTTTCCCACCCTCTGGTGCAAAAGACCACAAACACACAGAATATGTGCCATTGTAAGGGCCCAGGCATGCTAAGCATCAGTGCTAACAGATATTGTCTTGGTTTCCCCCCAGTGTGTATTTTCAGAATGATTATTGTACAGCATATACAATATGTCTGCGTTATGGAGACGAGAGTGGCACTTGTTATTTCAGCAGAGGAAATGGCTCTGTAGTGTACAGTGATGACCTCATGCACAAGGTGGTGACCTTTGGTTGGCCTCAGCCAGCCTTTTGGGTTTGGCTGGGAATGGAATTGTGGACACTGTGAAAATTCTACATAAAAGTGGAGGAGAATTGTGGCCCTCATTCTACAACACAAAATGCATTGTAATTTAATAAATTATTAACCACTATATTAATGAGGGAGAAACAGCTAATTTTGTGTGTGATATTTGAGCTGTTTGCAACAAAACACAACAAAAATACAATTCTATTGGTTTAGATTTTGATAGATTTAGATTTTTAATTTTTAAAGTTCTAAATATGGGCACCTGTTGACAGAGTGATAGCACCCTCACCTGGTCATAACATGTAAGCTCAAATCTATAAGCTATATTTTATTCAAAACTTTAGAACTAATACTGTATGAAAATATATACCCTAAAAAATCCTTGCAATTACCAATCATAGAAGTAATTTATAATTTTGTATTTTGAAACATTGCATTTGCTGCGAGCAAAATGTCTAGGTCAAAACATTATAATTTCCATGCACATTAACATTAGATAGCAAATACAGTATTTTTAAATCTGTTCAGTACTATTTTACTCTGAACTGACTCTGTTATACTACAAATTAAGATGACAAGTTTCCGGTCTTACACACTTTGTTTATTAATGGATTGAAAGTGTAGCATTTACCCTTTAGCATACAAAAATTTCATTCTGTCATTCACCATGGACCTGAAGTACATTTACAAAAATTCAGAATCATACAAAAATGCAAGAAATAAAAACCCAATTTCATATAAACATGAGCAGTGGGTCAGTGATGACCGTTTCAGAATCAGATGTTCAATATTTTTATCTTGAAGGACGGGAAATATTTTTATTTGTTTTTGAAAACGTAAGTGCAAAAACTAATTTCAATTCAAATCTGCTCCAGATCCCCATACAAATGTGAACTGCCCTGCTGGACTGTAGGAATGAAGACTGCATCTGACATTCAGCAACTTGGAAAAGAAAAAGAATTAAAGATTCTGCATCAGAGTACACACACACACAAAACCCTCTTACACAATCACACACGCACACATTCAACAACACAACATGCACATCCTGCAAATATCAGCTTTTCACTTGGTGTCCCACAAAGGCACCAAACATAATGTTCACAGAACGATACCGTTTGTATGTATAATTGTATTTATATGAACTGTACGTCAGTATGGTCTTCACTGAGCGTGGGTGATGATTTTGGAGGGTGATGTTTCGTGGATTAGTTGATGTCTGGACACCTGATGTGTGATTACAAAGCATCCAGGAGGCCGTCGATGCGGCTGACCAGGTCTTGCCTCTTGCTCGCCAGGGTTTTATCAGAATCGATGTAGGCGTCTTTCTTCACCTTTCCGGCCACCAGGCGCTCGGCATCCTGACAGGAACGGCATACCAGTTCCTTCAGCTGGCTGTCCAGCTTCTGTATTTCTCCCACCTGCCAACAGACAGATTGAAAACATTCAGAAAATGCTTGTAAAAAAATTAAGCTTACGTGATTTGAAGCTTGGTGAAAGATGTAGGTCACCTTTTCGGACAGATCTGAACCCTCTGCTTTTAGTTTGGCCTGTAAGGCCGTGATGTCATTGGTGAGGGTGCGATGATCCGCCTCCAAGGTCTTGCGGCCACTGTTCAGAGCCCCAGTATCACGGGACTGCTTGTATCGATTCACCACTTCATCCATATGGCGGTACAGACCCAGACGCTTGTTCACCAAAGTTAAGACCTGCTCGGTGATGGAAGCCACTTTCATGCGCACCTCTGCTGCTGGATCCTTGTGAAAGAAATTACCCAAGAGATTTGGAGATAAATACAAGGGTCTCAAATGATCAAGACTCAAAATCAAAGCAAACACACAAAGTTTTGCAAAGTTTATACAGACACCTGACACTTTGTGGCAAAACGTCTTTCTTGCATTAAGCCACAAAAATAAATTTCAGCATTTGCAGGCAATACATTAAAATGACACTGATCTCCAGACATACCTTGGTGATGGCAAAGTCGAGGCGCACGTAGATGATGACAGTGAAGAAAAGGATGTAGAAAACTCCTACCACCAGTAATGGCTCCTGCAGCATCAG